>APFE031662472.1:113961-151603 GCA_000404065.3 Pinus taeda | reverse complement strand
CCCGATACGAAAATATTGTGGTAAAATTTTTATATACAAAGTTTACCCTGCATTTTAATTACAAGGTTTCTTTATATCCAAAAAAATATTATTTTGCACTTCATTTTATATCCAAAGTTAAAGCAACATTGATTTTTTGTGCCCTCATTTTATCCAAAGTTGTTGTTCTTGGTCCGATGTGCCTGTTCTCCTTGTCCTACATGCAGTGTACTGCATGCTGCAAGTGCCAGATGTTAATGGCCACTCAATAATCATTCAATAACCACCGGCCACGCCGATATATGGAAATTATACTGGGAAGAAATCATGGGACATGCAATTCATACTGTTATATTTTCACTCACGAATTTGTTTGCGGATCAGACATCCATCGAATCAATTACACCTGTGCAACAATGGCGCACAAGGGAGAATCTTCAGAACCGTAAGTCTCCTTGCTTTTCATTTTTAGAGGGTTTGGTTTATCAGGTCTTTTTTGAAGTGGTAGTTCATGTGTTGTATGCTGTTGAGCTAAATTTCAATGGGTTTTGATTACAGCAAAGGAGTCAAAAGGGATTTCAGCACTGCTATTTTGGAGCGGAAGAAGGCTCCCAATCGCCTTGTTGTCGATGAGGCTATCAACGACGATAACTCTGTGGTCTGTCTGCATCCGGACACCATGGAAAAATTACAGCTCTTCCGCGGAGATACTATTCTTATCAAGGTATGCTTTGATATTGATAATGGTAAAATTGCCCTCTTTTCTTGGCTCTGTGGGATTCGATCTTTGATCTATTCGTGATATTTTGATCTAATTTGCCCGGGGCACCTGGGGTTTCGAATTTTGTGTTTTAGGGCAAGAAGAGAAAGGATACGATTTGTATCGCTCTCGCTGATGAGACGTGCGAAGAGCCCAGGATTAGAATGAACAAGGTTGTGCGTTCGAATCTGAGGGTTCGACTCGGTGATGTTGTTTCGGTTCATCAGTGCCCCGATGTAAAGTACGGAAAGCGTGTGCATATCCTGCCTATTGATGATACCATCGAGGGCATTACTGGCAATCTGTTCGATGCATATTTAAAGCGTGAGTCTCATTTTTTTTCTCGACTCATTCTGTTTTCATATTTCTCTTCTTAAAGTGATGGATATTCTGGTATTTTTTATTTTTTCTTTTGAATTTTGCCTTTCCAATGTTTTCATTTCTTAATGTCTTTCTCACCTTTAGAAAATATAGGTCAGTGCATTAAGTTTGCACCAATGCATGGATTTACCATCTGGTTATGAGGCTGTTCATACATGCCAGTATCTTGGGGTAAATTGTCTTATATGTACAACAAATAGATCTCTAAAGGTAGTTTGATTTTCATAAGCTTAAAGAAACTTAGGTTAGAAAGATTTGCTTTGTGCGTTTTACGTTTTGAATAGCTCCCTGTAATTTTCGTTATGAGTTATCTTTCTAACATTGTGCGTTAAAAGTTTAGGATGATATGTTTTGTGCAATTTATTTGCCTTCTTCTTCTCTTTCTACAATGCGGGTTATAAGATCAGGTAAATATGGTTTCTAAAGTTCTGATATTTTCTTTGCGGCCTATTTCATGGAGGCCTATCGCCCAGTAAGGAAAGGAGACATTTTCCTTGTTAGAGGTGGAATGCGCAGTGTAGAGTTCAAAGTAATAGAGACGGACCCTGGGGAATATTGTGTTGTTTCTCCTGATACTGAGATATTTTGTGAGGGAGAGCCTGTGAAGCGGGAGGATGAAGATAGATTGGATGAAGTTGGTTATGACGATGTTGGCGGTGTAAGGAGGCAAAGGGCCCAGATTTGTGAATTGGTTGAACTTCCACTGAGGCACCCACAGCTTTTTAAATCAATTGGCGTTAAACCACCAAAGGGAATTTTGCTCTTTGGACCACCTGGTTCAGGGAAAACCTTAATTGCTAGGGCAGTAGCCCATGAAACTGGTGCTTTCTTTTTCTTAATTAATGGGCCCGAAATTATGTCGAAGTTGGCTGGAGAAAGTGAAAGAAATCTGAGGAAAGCCTTTGAGGAGGCAGAGAAGAATGCCCCATTCATTATTTTTATTGATGAAATTGATTCAATAGCACCCAAAAGAGAAAAGACACATGGTGAGGTTGAGAGGCGAATTGTTTCTCAACTTCTGACACTGATGCATGGGCTAAAAGCTCGAGCCCATGTTATTGTGATAGGAGCAACTAACCGGCCAATTAGTATTGACCCAGCTCTTAGAAGGTTTGGAAGGTTTGATAGGGAAATTGATATTGGGGTTCCTGATGAAGTGGGGCAGCTGGAAGTCCTTCGTATACATACAAAGAATATGAAGCTTTCGGACGATGTATGAACTTAGCCGCGTTGGAATTTTCTATTTTCACATATTTCAACGCTATTTTTTATACTCTGACTTTATATATTATGTTTTTGATTTTTGGTGCAGGTTGATCTTGAACAAATTGCGAAGGACACACATGGATATGTTGGAGCTGATCTTGCAGCTCTTTGCACCGAGGCTGCGCTACAGTGCATCAGGGAAAAAATGGATGTTATAGACTTGGAAGATGAGACCATCGATGCTGAAATCCTCAATTCTATGGCTGTTACAAATGAGCACTTCCAGACTGCGTTGGGCACCAGTAACCCATCTGCCTTGCGTGAAACTTTGAGTTGTGTCAAATTTCTTCTAGCAATATCGTTTTCTATAAGTATCAGTCAAGAGGGGTTATATAAACACTCAGGTGCGAACAATGCATCTCTTCTATTTGTTTATTTATAAGCAATAGTGTATTAATAATATTTGTATTTGTACGATAGGTTGTTGAAGTGCCCAATGTTTCTTGGGAAGATATTGGTGGTTTGGAAAATGTCAAGAGGGAGCTTCAAGAGGTAAAGCAGTGGACCTCAGGATTACTACATTTCTATTTTTGGTTCTTTGAAGGATGTCAACTATGTGCGAATCCTGAACGTCACTAACTAAGATGTACTTTAATGTTGGTCTGTAGACTGTTGAATATCCAGTGGAGCACCCTGAGAAATTTGAAAAGTTTGGCATGTCTCCTTCCAAAGGAGTGCTCTTTTACGGGCCACCAGGTTGTGGTAAGACGCTGCTTGCAAAAGCTATTGCGAATGAGTGCCAGGCCAATTTTATCAGTGTAAAAGGCCCAGAATTATTAACTATGTGATTTGGAGAAAGTGAGGCTAATGTTCGAGAGATTTTCGACAAAGCCCGACAGTCAGCGCCTTGCGTCTTGTTTTTTGATGAGCTTGATTCTATTGCTACATGTGCAATAGATTATACTGTGGTGTACTTTGTAAATGGAGGAATTAGAGTTTCAAGTAGCCGGAACCAACGACAATTAATACCTGAATGCCAGTTTAGTATTTACAGTTGTGGTCTGTGACGGGGAGTTCGACGTACCCACCCACTAGTTAAAACGTTGAAAATAGGAGTCGTAGTTGAAATGGTTCAGGAGTCCTAATTTGAAATGGTTTCTATAATATGATTTCCTGGGTTGACTCATTTAACCACCACAACTCGCCTGTCACACCAAAAAGTGAGAAGAACATTGCCGTTATGCTTCGTTTCAGAAAAATGGACCTGCACTCACCTCATCTCTGAAGCTTCTTATTTAATCTCACGCTTCACACATGAGGAGTGGTATTGTTCGGGCTCGGACAGAAGCGCGTTCATCAACCACATCATGGTAATTGATTGATGCATTTTTATTCCAAAAGCACTCAAGCGTTTCAGTATATTGTATTCACATCAGCGAGGTATACATATTCTCAAATACTCCATTATTTTTCTGTGCACAGAAAATGTTTTTGTATATTTCATTTCCAGTTTGTGAAGTAGCTCCCCATGTTGACAGTTTGTTCTCTTTAAATCAGTTTGTCTGTTCAGGTAGAGAGAAATACAAATCCCCATTAAGCCCAGAATTGCATATTCAATAAAAAAAGGCCATCTATTCCTGGTGCGAGCCCTCGGCTTCTTATCAAACCCATAATTTCTCAGCATCTAAAAAATTTCATTGAATATGTTAGAATATAATTGCCAGAAAGCAGCCTTATTATATACTAAACTTGGCTACACTGTGCAGAAAAGTGCAAGTATCTGCTTTTTCGCAGTGAGTATGGGGTGCAAAGAAAGTAGATCCTTGCGTCTGCTGGTGGTGATGGTGGCGGCGGCGATGCAAGCATGCGCGACACAAAGCAAGAGCACAATGGAGAAGCACTACAGATGGCAGATAAAAATATGAGTTCCGGTCACTGGATTGTCTGGAGAGAATGGTTATTGCAATCAATGGGCAATTTCCAGGACCCACTGTTCGTGCCAGAGCTGGCGATACGATTGTCGTGGAAGTGGAGAATTTGATGCCCACTGAAGGCGTTGTCATACACTGGCATGGCATCCATCAGGTCTTATTTTTTTATTTGTGGACAAATATGAATTCTGCAAGAACACTAATTTTGATCATGGATTGTGTGGGCTATAATTATATATGATTTGGTTGGGTTTTAATGATGGCAGATCGGGACTCCTTGGGCAGATGGAACTGCGGGCATTACACAGTGTGCCATAAACCCTGGAGAGACATATGTATACAAATTCCTTGTAGAGAAGGTGCATTTAGAGATACTGATACTTTTCATTGTATTATTGTACAAGTATGGGAATAACTTGGATGAATAATGTATATTTTCTAATGTGAAGTGTGTGAAATTTGATCTTAATAAATGGATTTTGAAATATGATGAACAATAGCGAAGTTCATTGCACCCTACCTCTGCTCAGGGGAAAAACACTATTTCAGGCGTATGCAGGGTGCCTCTGCTCAAGGGAAAAACACTATTTCAGGCATATGCAAAAGCAAATTATATGAAGTTTCAGAGATGTGTTCAGAGATAAGCTCAGAAAAGTCATAGTGGTATGTTGATACAAATATCTTTTCAATTAATTGAAAAATTTATTTCCATTTCAAGTTTTTCATTGAACTAAAAAGATGTGGTTTGTTTCATTTCCAAGACTGTAACTTTGGCATACACGGAGGAAATTCAAGTTGGAATGGGACCTTGAAAGTAGCTGAGGTATCCCTCATACCCTGAAAGCAAGCAATGACAAGGTAAATCAATTTTCCTTTTCCTGGACAACGAGAACTTAAAAGCTGTGATACAAATAGGTGAATCCAATAGACCACCCTAAATTTACTGTAACCACCTAAATTTTTGGAATCTATTTGTCTAGTACATGAAGGTTTCCTGAAAATCCTGTGCAGAAACTGTTGGGATTGGAATTTGATTGATACCCCTATGCGGTGTATTTGTCCTGTTTTTTGAATAATCATTGAACCACTGCAAAATTTGGAAAAAAATAAAAATATTAATAATATAATAAATAAAAAACTTGTAAACGTGCATGTAATTACAGCTTTCTCAAACTTTTGCTTAGCTGACTGTTTGCATTAGACGCTACATGTAGTGTTTGCATTAGACGCTACATGTAGTTTTTGTAGCCTGGTTGGTTTCACCATGGCGATGCTTCTACCTGCAAATAGAATTGATTTTCCTATGCACCTTCACTGTTTTTTTTCATGGCTTTTTCTTGCCCAGTCAAATCTATTGTGGCTGACGTAGTCCAAGATTTCTTCAGCTGCCAGGAATGAATTATGGTTCACCCTGCACTAATATGTCCATGGCCATTTACTCAATTCTGTCTTTGCTCTCGAAAAATGAGAGGGTTTTGAAAATCATTATTATTGTATAGAATAAGAATAAAATCATTATTATTGCATAGAATTGGCTCAAACCAAAGCGTTTGTATTGTGTTGTTGTGGCAGACCCGACAATGGCTCCCTTGTTACTAATGAATACCTCATCCTTTTTTTAGCCTTCTATTACTAATGAAAGATCGTATATTTGTATACTTCATAATCATTTCATATTATACTAAAACATAAGAAACCTAATTATGAATATGATTCTTTTCTTCCATTACATTGTTATTTTATTTTTTCTGAGGTTTATATTTACTTATTCTTAAAATTTTCTAAAAGTAACTTGGCCTTAAATAAGGCTTATAGAAGAAAATTGGTATCATAGTAAATATTTGAATATCCCATTATGAAGATAATTCAAGGAATAGTCCCTGTAGCCTACCCACAAAGTGATGTGACTTTCAAGAAGTGAAATTTTGTTAGGGAAAATATTTGTTTCAATTTCATTAGAAAAGGATTTATCCTTGGTTTTGGTTCCTTTTTGTTTCTCATTTTTTGCATGTTGAGATTTGGGTAGGTATAGCATGTTTTCCTTTTGAATTATAGAAGTTGGTGCAAATTGCGGTGATACAAAGTTTTATCAAACTACACTCAACCTTGGTAAATGTAAAGGAACATATTAACAAGTTCTCCATGAATACAATATATGCAAAATTTTGACATAAGTAATTTATAGGACTTGATCGTCCACATGGGGTAGCTCAAGCGGCAATGGCCGTGGAAATGAAGTCTCACCGAACCGGAAGTCTTGGGTTCAAATCTTGGGCTACCCTTCCCCCGTTGAGGGGTACTTAATGGACATGTAAATCGGAGAGTCCCGCCCCAACCTAAAAAAAAAAAATTATAGGACTTGATCTATCATAAATATGTCCTCTCTTCTATTCAAGATATTGCAACAGTAAAAATATCGTAATTGTAGGAATTGTTTGAGGACTTTACTAAGGTTAACGTGTGTTTGTTTTTATAAGAGTCAACACATCTTTAAGAAATCTTCCTGATGACTACTTGATTGATACCTTTATATAACAAAATGTATTTTTATATGAATGAATATATTGGAAATAAAATCTGTTCATGGATTAAAGGGTTAGGAGAAGGAAAAAAATGACCATTCCTTAGTTTGGTTCTTGCTTAATAGATTACAAGAGACGGGATTTCAAAATTGATGGGGGAATAACATAAAACACATGTAGAACATTTTTTTGCGTATGATTCATTTTCTCTTGTAGATACTTTATGGAATTGATCCCACAACTTTAGAAACATTTGTAGGAAGGATTCCTATGGTCACTAATGTTGTGATTATTTCACTTCATCCATATTCTTGGTCGGAAAATGTTTTAAGAATGTAAGAAGCTTGTGGAAATGTACATATATTTTTTATAATTGGAATATACATTATGAAATCATTTATCCATTGTTTGATTATATTTTTAATTGCCTCTTCCCTTTTTCTTTGTATTTTGCAATGAAATTGATAATAATTAGAATCATATCCATTTAAAAGGAAATTACTTTTTCTAGATAAAAATGATATTATGAAGAATTTATTGAAATCATTTTAGTTGTTTTGTGTAAACGTATTAACATGGTCATAAAATTATTTAATTTCATGTTCTTATTTGAGAATAAGTTGTGTATATCCTTTATCAAGTTTGTGCCTTGAGAAAGTAAATGTTGTTGGGAATAAGACAACATCGATGGGAGATAATGCCTCAGATTATAGTGGTAAATTTCTCTAACCTTCTGTCATATTATGTATATTGTATTCAAATTAGTAGTGGCCTAGTTTGAAAAAATTATGTACAATGATAAAATGTGAATTATAGCATCTGATGAATGACTTTTCTTCGTATTATGCAATTCTATCATGTATAAATTCCTAAACTTTTGTGTATACACATGTGTAGATTCAAGTTACTTGACATGTGGGTGTGCTATTGCGTGCATTTTTGCATTCAAATTGTGTTTGTCACATCAATTCCTTCAGTTCTTAGAATGAAATTTAACAAAAAAAAAATATCTTTTAATTTTTATTTGGAAATTTCAATCATGTTACAAGATAAATTAGTTAAATTGGGCCTATGACACAAAATGCAATAAAAAATTAGAAAACAATAATGGAACACAACATTCATGAATAGTTTTCATGCCATTCAGAATTTAAAAAAAAATGATTTGTTGTCGTACTTGGAACTATTTTCAAAGGTAAAACTAGATGACTTGTCAGGATTGAAATCAATAAATTCTTTTCATATCAATAATAGTGCAATTCTAGTTCTAAAATCCTTTCACTTGATTGGAATATTAACCTAAATGATGTCGCTTGATTAGAAATTTAAAATAAATAGAAAATTTGATTAAACTTTCTTACGTGACACACCATAAATGCAGGAAATAGATGATAAAAAGAAAACAAATTGGTTGCTTTTACAATTTGAGCATATCATATGGAATGTAATTTGATAGGGTTCAAAACCTTAAAGTATCATACACATTGGTTGTTGAAAGAAGTGGTTACCATGTTATTTGTTAGTTATAATCCACAAACATAATTGTATTCCTCTTGTCTCTTGTATGTAGCATAAAATTGTCACAACGACAGAAAACCATGTCCAACCGTGCAATTATTGGAAATGCTCCCATGTTTTATCTAGAATATTTTTGTAGACCACTATGTTTGGAGTATTATTTGTTTGTTTCTCTAAAAATGATGCTCATGAAAATGTTCGATGCCCCTCCTTCTCATGAATTCTTATGCAATTAGTAAAGAAATATGATTTTCAGTCCAATGTTGTTAGGAAATTGTTGATTTATAATGATGAATTTCCCTATATAAAAGGTATTCATAGGAAATTTCTACATAATTCCAACTGAAGAACCTATTTAAATGACAATGTTGAAGTTTAGATCCATTTTAAATTTTTATATGAGATCCACTATCATGTTTGTTCATATACATATTTTCAAAAAATATTATTGTATTGAATTACATATTAACATATCATACACAAAAGCCCAAAGCTTTAGCTCAGTTGGTCATGTTCTTGTTGCTAAGTATCTCGCTAGTTGGGAGGTCACGGGGTCAAATCTCCTGGATGTCCTTGGAGTTATGCCTTGCTTGTTTGGCTAGTGGGTAGATCCCTTCGGGTTGATCTTCTTGGATTTTTGAAAGATACCTAGGGAAAAAAATAGCATACACAAATTATATATCATATAGAATAAATAACATTTAAAAAATATTATATTATAATTTATAACATAATAAGAGATACATATCGTGAATATAATAAATGGTATTAAGGTGAATTCCATTGTTGACTATTGGCCCCTATCTCTATTCACTAAGGAAATATTACATTGTGGCTAAACCTGTGTTTTCAGGGGGCTGCAATATGCATATCCGTATGCTATTCTGATTCGATCATTGAATCTAGTATATGAAAATATTTGATAATAGTTGAAAGGGTATGATGAGATTTGGTTGATTGGTTTAATATAGAGTTTTGACATGATGATTTATAGTTCATAGATATATAGTTTGACTTATGGATTGATTGAATTTAGTGATAACAAATTAGGGTTTTCATTTGATAACTAATAACTTGTGTTTATGACAGTGTTATGTGGGAACAGTGACATTCAATTACTAATATTGGTATTCAATAGATATTTTGTATTGGAATCATTTCCTTGACACAAAATCCAATGGTTAAAGTATAAACATATTTGACTTATCTTTGGTTTATGCATTTAGTGAAAAAAATAATTCATATTATGATTATGTGGATGGTCTGATGGAGTTTAATATTTCTTTACAACAATTTGTTGACATGAAAAGATATGAAGTCGTGACTTAGTATTTGTATGTGAGATATACTTAACACTTGGTCCGAAGAGTTTGTCACAGGGATATTGGCATAAACTTCAATAACTTTGATATTAGCTTGATTTCACATCTAAGACTTGAGAAGTTGACTTAGTTTATTAGACTGCACATTATTGATTTGTGTGAGGTTGATCATATCATTTTCATTAAGTGCTATGTTTGTAGAAATAATTATATGAAGCAAGCTCCCCTAGCCTAGTATATCTATAGTAATACTTACCTCGTGAAGCTAGAAAGATGTGTATATCCAAGCCTCTACTTCAAAAGGGGTCCATGGCATGCCTTTGATTTTGGTTTTATATGTTAATGGTCTATTCTTGACAGATAATGAGCCTTTGGTGATCAAAGTAAGAGGGACTTCGCCTTTGAAGTTTGAAATGAAGAGTCATGGCATGATGGATTACTTTCTAATGTTTGGAAAAGAAAATATATATCGTGAAGCTATTGAATATTTTTTGGAAAGAATAAATGCAAATCCTTGGACACTATGATTGCATTTCAAAAAGTTCTAAAGAGATATTGTTGAACCTAACTTGGAAACCAATATTTGACTAAAGCATTGACATTCCATGTGAACAACTATTTGTATATATATAATATATATATTATATATATATATATATATATATATTATATATATATATATATTGCAAAATTCTAATTCAGTTCATGATTGAGCCACTTCATACACATTGGGTTGCCTAGAAGCTCACTTTGAGATATTTGCATGGGACAATCAATTTATTGTATGAGATATTATTCCTATGATATGTGAGTACATGAATGTATTGACGTTGTTTGAGATCATTATTGATGAGATGAACACATCTTGCTTGTGCTCTAATATGATATATTCCATGATATTTTGGATAAAAATTCAATTGCTTTAAGCACGATCGAGGTTGGGCACGATATTGCTAACATGGCTATCTAATAGGTAGATTGAAGAAACCCTTTGGAAAGTTATTTCGAACATGTTCTAGATATTAAAATGATACATTATGGTAATAAAGAGTGGCATTTGATTGGAAAAGAATCTTGTATATAGCTGGCGCTGAGATATCTTCATATATTAAGACAATGTGGTTGTATAAAACAAGCTTAGGCTTGTGCTTTCCACCTCCATGAGAGGAGGCAAAATAAGATATATATATATATATATATATATATATATATATTATATATACATATACTATATACATATACATATATATGTTTGTTCTAATATAATGTTTTGTGTCCTGTATGAATAAGAGACAACTGCTACTAAGAGATTATGATTGAACTATTTAGTGAATTTGATAATTTAGTATTACATATGGGAAAAATAATATGTTTTTGATATACAAAGAGTAGGATAGATTGAAGACATTGAGACACCTACTCCCCCTTATTTGAGTTCCCTCGGTGAGGAATTGATATAGAGGGCTCCATGGGTTGAGGGATCTTTAGAAAATAGGATCATAGATGTTTCTCCCCTATCTGTCACCCATAGGGTTAGAGATGTTAGCTCCCCTATACTGGTCTATGCAGATTATACCCCCGTTAGCATCATACCCACAAGCCAGGCTTGTTGGGAATACCACTCCATGTCTTGTCAATGTGTTGAGAGAGTGCTTGGAGGTGTACAAAAGAAGATTATTATGATTAAGGTGTTTTACCACATGACTCTTAAGGGTCATTTTTGGGAATATCAGTGGGCAATAGGAGGGGTTGAGATGTTCCTCCCATGCGATAACTCCCATTGGTAGATATGGAGTAGAAGATGTTTTTCTCCCACATGATATTTCAGGTTGATATGACCTCTCCAATGTAGTTTTAGGTTGAGATGTGCTCTCCATTATTATAGATGGTGGTAGCTTAGGCTCCCCTTCGATGTGAAATTCAACTTCTTTTCGATTCGATAATGTCCAACATATGAGAAAAGAAAATCAAGAGATAAGCAGGGATACACTGAGATGACTAGGAATGATATTTGATGACAAAATAATTGAGATAGGATATGATGTGATGACAAGATACTTGTGATTATTACATGTGTAGGTATAATCTCTCCCGAGTTGAGAAGAAGTGTAAATTTCATATCTCAGTGATAAATTCAAATCATGATACTAGATTCCTCATTTTGAGAGGGAAAATTTTGAGTATTTAAGCGATGAAATTGGAGAAACAAAGTGTATTTTTGAATTAAAACCCACATGTGCACATTTTGATTAGATCGTCCCTAAAGAAGATTGGACACTCTTGGAAACCTATAAATAAAAGTGACCTGAAACTCATTTACATAGCTTCTTGGAGGATTGTTCTATTATCTTCTTTGGTTATGGCTCACATAAGTCTAAGGTAGTTCACAAATATTCATTCATACAGGTCTGAGATTGTAGGGTCCGAAGCTTGCATGTGTGATCCAGGTTTTGGTTCCCACACGCAAGCATGCTACAACAAAATTTTGATTGTAGTTTCATGCATGCAGGCCTATGCATGTAGTTAAAGGGTTTCAAACACATGCATGACAGTCTCTCCATGCGGTTGAGACCTAGGGTTTCAATTTGATAGTTGGCTGTAGATTTCATTAGTTGACTACAGAGTTTGACTACTGACCGTAGACAATGATAGTTAATTGGGGGCTTTGAATCATTGTTTTGATTATTAGCTTTATTGGGTTTGTCTCATGGATGTTGTTTAGTTGATCTTGCTTGAAAAGATCATGGTTGAAGGTGTGGATCATTGTAATCTCTTTTTTTGAGTCATTCAATGAAAATCTAATAAGAAGAAAAAATTGAAAGTTTTCCCTGTAGCAGGTTTTTCCCTAGTATCTAACCAACCCTGGTGTCTCTATGCATGCATTCTTTTGTTCTATTGTTCCTTTATGTTCCACTACATTGGTGATGATATTTTTCTTTCTATATAATTGCATATGTTGTGGAATAATGTTGTAAAAATGAATAATGATATGATGTTATGGGGCGAATTTATTATGTAAGTGGAGAAATGTCATTATCTAAAGCAAAGCACAATACATCCCGAAGGAAAATTTAACAACCTTCCCAAAGATTCTCCTAAAAATCCCAAGGAGAAAATTTCCTATTTTAAAATAGCATAATGTGAGAGAAATATTATGCTAAATACCTAACTATAGAGAATTTGTAATCTGGGTAAAAACAAAAAGAAAAGCACAAAAAGAGAGAAATGTGTGCTTTAAAGGGAGGGAAAGAATTTTTCTTATTTTAAACAAGAAGCCTAAGTAATTAAGGTGTGTAGACCCTAAAAGTAGGACATTACTAAGGAACAATTTGTTCAGAAGAAATATAAGAAAACCACAAAGGAATACAAATAGATTGTTAATTCTTGGAGGCAAGAAGTATGAAAATAGGGGGAATCATTGTTTGTAATTTATTGGTTGGGAGGAATGTGCTTTGTTCCTAAGAATTCCTAAGAAGATGTTTAACATTAGATGATTATGGTTTGGTTATTTACACATTAAGTTGTAGATATTCCTTAATGTTAATTTCTTCTAATAATTTTGATTAAATTCATTAAGCATTTTAGAAGAAAAGTATGGTGAGAAGTTATATTTAGAGTTGTGCATATGATATATAAGATTAGTGGACATGAATAAAATTGTTTAATTGTAATGCTATCGTAACTTACAAGCTAAATAACTATCATAGGAAAATGCACTCGATTAAAGTTTTGGTATTTGCTTGGATTTGTATATTAGAATTTGAGTTAAATTATGCTATATAGGAAGGATGTTAATCTAAATAGAAGAAAGGAGAATTCTAACAATTAGAATTATAGAGAATCTAAATTAAGACTTGTATAGTACATATCGAAACATATAGTTTCACTATTCTCTGTCTCCCTCCCTCCCCCTCTCTCTCTCTCTCTCTCTCCTATATATATATATCTATATATATATATAATATATAACAAAAAGTCATATTCTTGAGACTATCTCAGGTCAACTCTAAGAAGAGTCTAAATAGTTATAGTCTTGAATATCTAGAATGAAGAAGAATAAGCTTGATGTGTGGTTACATCAATAGTATGAATTATACTAAACCAATATAGGTGATATTTTCTTCTAAGGGGGAATAAAATATATTTAATTAAGAAAATTTTGAGAGTTTTATGTAGAGAAAAACAATCAACAATTTTGAGCAAGGAAACATGGAATGCCTATAGTATTCTTGTAAACAGAAACGATAGAAACATTATATTTCTAAGTCTAACTCGGGAAGGATTAAATTGGTAAATAATAAATAATGAGTTAATTTTAAGTGAAGATATTCTACATATGCGAAGAGATGGAACCAAGAGTAAGGTAACATGGTAATGGTAGCATTCTACATATATAGACCCTCTCTTGAAATTCTTAATATATATATATATATAATATATATATATATATATATATATATATATATATAATGTGTAATATTGATGAGAATAAAGATTTTGATCCATCGCCTAAATTATAAATTAACATTGGTGAAAAAGATTAATAAATGACAATAAAATTCACATAGAAAGTTCCTAGTGTATTTCCTCCACCGTTACAACTCTACATAGTCCAATATAAAAAGTTATTATAGAATTTTGAAGAGTTAATTACTTACTTGACAAGAGTGAAGAAAAATGGAATGAATTAGCAAGACGCTATACTCAATGGTGAGTAGAAAGGTTTTTAAACCAAAGGTTGATAAGCATTAACCCTTGGCTATTTAGTTAAAACCCTTAAGAACAAAATAATACTCCCTTGAGAATCATTTGAAGCATGATAGATAAATGAACATAAAAAATTATGATAGTATATTGAATCTACAGGCGACGGATGTAACCAACATATTCATAAATCTATGAAACAAGAATTGAGGGATAAAACCCTAAACTTCAAATGACCTCGACACTATAAGTGAAGTTCGAAATAAAAATCGAATTAAAGCCTACTAATATTTCTATGAGGCCACAACCATTGAAATGGAAGACTACGCCTTGGCCATGCCAATTTCTACGCACAATGAACCATAATTATGGTGGAAACCACTAGACACATAGGTGTGTAAAAAAATAAAAGGAAAATGAAAACCTCATACTAAGCTAACCTGAAAATGGATGCCTTGGAATCTTACTCTCTACAACTAGCGGCATAAAAAAAGAACTCGAAAACCTTTTTATTGTAATCCCTTATTACTCTGCGTATGCCTTGTGGGAATAAGTGAGTAATCACTTTTATGCCGATCCCTTGTCGGGATAGTGAGTAATACTTTTAAGAGAAAAAGGGAATGATAGCACAACAATAATGAAAGACACTTTGCAACGAAAATTACCTTTGCATGGATGCATTGACAGATATATTTTCTCTATGCGAAATTACGCCTAACACCAGTAAGAGCAAGGTAAAGGTGTCAAATAAACACTTGCGTGTATCGAAGAGTTGAGTGGTGCTCTGGCTACCACAAAAAAAAAAATTGAACAAATTCAGTCATAGATTAGGGTTCTTGACTTTTCGGAAGTGATCCTCCACCATTATATTTAAACCTCAAATCTAAACTTTCAAAGGTGCTCTTAGTAAAACAAGGGAGCCACTGTCCTGGTGGTAGTCTCTATTGGGGTCTGCCACAACAACAATACAAAATTTGAATTATAATTGAATTTCTAGTTTTTGAATTGTTTAGAAGCTAACGGGTAGATGGGTTTTATTTGTACCATGCATTGATGCACAGTTAAAACCAAAAGCCCCGATGATATTGGCAAGCCATTGCCATCTTCCCAGATAGGTCCCTCAATTAGCACGACCAGTACAGAGAGCGTTTTATCCACTTACTATCCTTTTTAATGAGGTTGTTTGTTCCAATTTCCACCCCTTCATTTTCATTTTCCTTATACTGCTAAATTGTTATATGTCCTGACATTTATTTTACCGATAATGATATTTTTAGAAAAACCTGAAACTTGCCAAATAATGATATATTTCCATACAAATCTGAAACTAGATGATTGGCAAATTTGGAGTATTACTCTCATTGAGAAAAAACAGTGAATCTCAGTTAAACCTTTGAGCACAAAGCTTATGAATCTATGAATTCACATCACATTAAGTTTCCATAAATAGTTCACAAGAGAAGATTAGGAATTTAAAATAAAATCGCAAATGATCGCTTATTTTGACCTATAACATCCAAATAAGTTATCAGTGACTTTTTAAAAATCAAATTCGCACATTCACCAGCACAAAGCTTATGAATCTATGAATTCACATCACATTAAGTTTCCATAAATAGTTCACAAGAGAAGATTAGGAATTTAAAATAAAATCGCAAATGATCGCTTATTTTGACCTATAACATCCAAATAAGTTATCAGTGACTTTTTAAAAATCAAATTCGCACATTCACCAGCCAGTACACCTTTGCCTTATTTCAAAATCAAATTCGCACATTCACCAGCCAGTACACCTCTGCCTTTCAAAATCAAATTCGCACATTCACGAGCCAGTACACCTTTGCCTTATTGTTATTTGACATATAGCATTCCACCTTTGCGTTATTGTTATGCCATTTTAATATGATTTTACATCAGTGACTTTTTCAAAATCAAATTCGCACATTCACCACCTTTGCCTTATTGTTAAATCAAATTCGCACATTCACCACCTTTGCCTTATTGTTATTTGACATATAGCGTTCCACCTTTGCATTATTGTTATTCCATTTTAATGTGATTTTACATCAGTGACTTTTTCAAAATCAAATTCGCACATTCACCAGCGAGTGCACCTTTGCCTTATTGTTATTTGACATATAGCGTTCTAGGAATAGAATGACCACAGTGATTAAACATTAGGGTTACCCATAAAAAATAAAAAACATTATTCAAAAGTCTGGTCCAAAACCCTTTGCATATATTCTGCTACTCCAACTTCAAAAACTGTTAGCTACAGTTAGAGATTCAATACATACTCTTTCATGAAAATAAATTAGTTCAAAAGTATTTAGGCATGATGTATGCTGAAGTAGGCCTGAAAAGAAAATATAAAAACAACATTGACATTACATCCTTGAATAAAATTTAAGTTGATAAGGAAGGATGATTGGCAATTCATAAGCCTGGCCACAAACAGGATTAACTACCGCCAGACACAAAACCACAATTTGTATTATGCAAAGTGGCAATTTTTTTTAGAGTATCCAATTTTATTATTTTGGTGTCTATCAACAGTGAAGCCAATGAGGGGTTCTGTTTGTTGGCGAGTGAATGCTTTGTTAAGGAGTTCGTGTGGCTATCCAAGTGACATGTTCAGATCTCGATTTACCTGTGCGCCCTGTTTGGAGCTGTGTAGTGTACCAGGAAATTATAGTGGCAGCCATCAAAAGATTGACCCGTGTCCATATTATAGTGGCAGCCATCAAAGATTGACCCGTGTCATGCGAATATGGGAGCTAGCCCGTTACTGATTCGTCCTCCCGTCACAATAAAAAAAACACAAACAAATAAGGGTGAAGAAAACCCGTCACAATAAAAAAAAACCACAAACAAACAAATAAGGGTGAAGAAAATGAGATAATTTGTCTTTAAAGTTGAATTTAACAATATAATTGTGTTCTAAGTTTTTACATTTATAACTTGAATTGGATAATATAATTTCACGGTAAATTGGTTTTTTTAATGCATAAAAAATTCAGAATTCTGAAAACTTTCAAAATACAGTGAATCTATCAACATTTAAAACCTCAAATTTATTATTGTAACTAAAACTCACAAAAACATATACCAACAAAGGGTTTAATAAAAAAAAAAAAGTAAGACTACGTTGAACAAGACTACGTTGAACAACAGTTCGTGTAAGATGTGTTTGCCTAATAATTCATCCTGTACAATCCTTACCCTTACATTTACCGGAGGGGAATGCACTGGACTGGTGTTTGACCACCCTTATGCCCTATCTACACTGGCTCTTACAGTGCCTCAAACGTGGAAGGAAGGAAAGCGCCCTATCTACACTGGCTCTTACAGTGCCTCAAACGTGGAAGGAAGGAAAGCGCCCTATCTACACTGGCTCTTACAGTGCCTCAAACGTGGAAGGAAGGAAAGCGGAACATCATTTGGTTTGGAAGTTACTCGTTACAACAATGATGTCTACAATATTGTGGGATCACCCTGCCTCTTTATATGCTTCCAAAGTTTCACTCTCCAAATTGCTGTCTGCAAAAGTTTCACTCTCCAAATTGCTGTCTGCAATAGGAAATTGATTGGGGGAAATATTTCATCAAGGGGCGTGATGCTGAAAATAAACCTTTGAATCTCTCTGAAACAGGGGAATTTCTCTCTGCGCGAGAGAAATCTGGACATGGAACTCATACTCTGTGTACAGCAGGGGGGAATTTCGTGAAAAATGCAAGTATATATCGACATGCAAAAGGGATTGCAAAAGGAGGAGCCCCTTAGAGTTGCAAGTTATAAAGTTGGTTGGCCTACAGATTCAAGCGGCTACAATTGCTATGATGCAGATATTCTTGCAGCATTCGATGAAGGGATACATGACGGAGTTGATGTGTTCTCAGTTTTTCTGGGAGGTCAACCTCATTCCGGATTATTTTCAAGATTCAATTTCAATTGGATCGTTCCATGCAGTTCAGAGAGGCCACGCCAATATGACCTTTATTCCCCTAAAAGGCCAAGTACCCGTAAGTTGTGCACAAAATTATCGTGATAAAGAGTCTCATTTGTTCAAAAGATATTCTCATTCCGAAGAAAATGGCCTTTGGCAAGATGATATAGCCAGAAACAATGCCTTCTGGTACGGCCGCACGTTCTTTCCGCCGATGGACACGGTCCGAGTGAAATATTTTTATCATGGAAATTGCTTTGGACGATATAGTTCTTACCCTAAAAACTTTGAGTTGTATGTAGAATTACATCAACCCAACCCAAAAAAAAAAATTCTATAAATTCCAAAAAAGAATTCACATGTTCATACTAAAACGGAAATGCCTTTAAAAATTTTGAATCCAGAAAATTTTTGACTTGTAATCATGACAGGGAGCACACGTATCAAATCCAATAACTTATGTTTATATATATATAATTTCGTTTCGCTTAAACTTTTGTTGAATAAGTTGGAATTATAAATTGGATAATCTTATATAATAATTAAAATTTTTTTAAATAATAATATATATTAAAGACTTATTCTATTAAAAAAATTACACTCTCATAAATTTTTTATATTACCAAATTTTAAAAATTTAAAATCGGACATAAAACAATTAACCATATCCTAAATCCATCTGCAACCCTTGACTCGTTATGTTTGGCTGTGTTATTTTTCCATCCTAAAGCGAAGCATTAACCCCGGAAAGGGGTGCCAGCAAATAAATGCAGAGCCTGCCACAATTCAATCAATACCGGTGGATCGGGGAGAAATCAGATCAATTCAATCAATACCGGTAGATCGGGGAGAAATCAGATGATTTTTTATTCATGACTGTTGTTCTTGCCCAATTCTGAACGGAGGGGGAAGGACACGGATAATTACCTAAGTTATGTAAGAAAGAAAAGAAAATATGCAAACCCCAATCCCTGTATAAGGAGAGGGATATAGATAATTGCCTAAGCGATGTAAGAAAGAAAAGAAAATGTTGAAACCCCAATTCCTGTATATCCGTAAAGGAAGAATATGGGAAGCAAAGAAACAACATAGTACAAATAAATAGAAAAGTCCTCCATCATTATACACCGAGATAACGAAAATGTGAAAACGGAGCCTACAAAATCCGCCCGAATAGTACACAGAGACAGGAAAATGTGAAAACTGGAGTTTCAAAATGGTCGAAGGCTTTCAAACCCTGCTATTGACGTTCAAATTGTGAGAGAGATAGGATGATACAAGGAAAAAGAGTAGAAAAGGAAAAGCCAACGAGCAGCATTGACTAGGTAATGCAGATCGGCTTTGTATTCAAATCTGGACACTCAGATATGGAGACAGGGAATTTGATTTAACAAGCTACATTTAATAAAACAGAACGAACACAAAGATATCAAAGGCATGAGCTTCTTTAGCGAACTAAATACTTGATTCTAAATCCAAATGTACCTTACCTGAATAACCATGCGGTCTCACGAAGAACAGGGCAGCGCCGCAGAGCATGAAAAGGCATTATACTCACTTGGGCGGCACCCCCATCCAGTTCTTAATAGCACTCTTACCCTGGAGATGGAATCCCGCCATATGTCCAAACGCAAGGTTAAAGGCGCTACGTGGATGCAAATCTTGAGGACACCTGTGTGAATGAAGTGATATGCATGGATTCAATGCCTGCATGGTGTGAAATTAGGATGGTAGATATTTCCAAACCAAACCTCTCGTCACGGTAAAATTAGTAAAATTAATAACGTAATATAAATTTATGTCCTTCTCGGAGAAGATAATGAAGTAACTTTAGTTTTTTTTTAAATATTTATAGGATTTATGTGAAGTTGGACTAGTTTTATATTTGTGAGATTTCTTGAAAGGTGGATTGGTTTATTTTTATGTGCTATCAGCGAAAGTCGAAATATCCAAAGTTTTCGTTGATGCATGAATAAAAACTTTAGGATATCCAAAACTAAATTGCATTCGGATGCGTGAGGCTTACAATAAGACCCCAAAAGCTATGGACCAATAAAAAAAACTTAATACATTTTATATTATTTTTTTATACTAAAACTTTGGTTAAAATTTTGGTGCAGATATATATTTCTGGTCAAACAAAAAATTAATATGCATTCAACGCGATATCGATCGCTAATAGTCCCGGACAGGGACTAACAATCAAACGAAGGCACATGGGAAATCGCGTAGATAGCCTACTCTTAATGAATAATCAAAGATTCCACTTAAGTATAACGCTCCTTATGGAAGAGGCTTATATATATACTTATTTATTGAGACTTAATATTGAAATATAAATTAAAGGTACATATAAGCATGATCACGTAGTAAGGTTGGATTCCGCACTATATTAATATTCATTGAAAAATATGAATACGAAGTTAGAAAGCTATTAGGGAAATAACAGTATTATTTAAACCATTAATATTTAAACTCTTGGAATAATTTATATTTTGTATTGACAAGGATTAACAAGACAGTTTCTGTAAAGCACAAAGTCTAATCCATATGACAACGTTGAAGAAAGGTAATGGAAGTCGACTATGAAATGAAAATGATCATGGGCACATTACTCTTCATCTAATGGTGAATGATGTCAATACAATAAATAACTCCACGCTATGTGATCATATGTAAAGTATTAGATGGCCACTCTATGTTTTACCATAGTAATTATCCCCATATTGAGCTATAATGTAGAAATTGATAATTATATCAGTAAGACAAACAAAAGAATTTGTGTAAGAGAGGTATGTTATTGCACTCCACATATAAAGAAGTGAAAATTGTATACATTTCTATAAATGAGATTTTTTTTGTTACATGGGATATTGAAAACAATTATATAAAACCTAGATTCCCAGTTTACTTCTAATTTTTGGAAGACATTGTTTAGTAGGAATTGATAGATATATGAACTCTAGTACATCCTATGATCCCCAAATGTCTGGTTGAACAGAAAGGAAAAGGAAAATACACGAGGATATTTGGTGTATTTATGTAATGGACTGGCCCATAAAGTGGGAGGATTATTTGGGCTTAATAGATTTAGCTTATAAAAATAACTATCAAGCATCCGCCACTAAGATGAGTCAATTTGAATCATCTCATGTAAGAAAGTGTTACACTCTTTTAAGTGGGACTTAACTAGAAGGTAGGTTGATTTTAGGTCATGACCTTATACAAGAAATGGAATAGCTAGTTATGAAAATAAGAGAAAATCAGAAAACTGCCAAAGATGGGTAGAAGAGTTATGTAGACCAAAAGATATTGCATAAAAAGTACAATGTGGGATAGTATGTCTACATCAAATTTATGCCAAATAAAAGTACTCTAAACTTGGAAACCTGTGATAAGTTAGCACCTAGGTATTATGGATCGTTCTTGATACTAGCTAAGGTATGGCAACTGGCCTATAAGCTAGCACTATTGGGTCATATAAAGGTGCATAATATTTTTCATCCTTCCTTGTTTAGGAAGTATGTTCATGACCCTACTAATTTTATTAATTGGAATGTGGTGCAGGTTGAACTGGAAGGTGAATTCTAGGTCAAATTGTTACAAATATTAGACTAGACGGAAACTTCACTCCAAAGATGGGTCATTCCAAGGTTAAAGTGCAAGGGAATAACTTCAACCTATAGGAGGGTACATTGGAAATTGAATATACAATGTTTTCAATCATTTCATTCCTTTTTCTTCAAATAAATGGAACTCGCAAACACTGAGGATAATGTTTATTTATAGAGGCGGAAGATGTGGTACCCTTGGGCTTTGCTTTTTAAATACATAACCATTTTTAAAATATTGTGATTATTATTTGAAATTAATGACTATGGAAAAAATGATTATGAATACATGTTTTCATTTTGGAAATGACATGGGAGACAAAAATTAAGTAAACAAAAACTTCTTGCTATTCTAGAACATTTTTAAGTGGTGAAGTCCACATGGTTGACTTTCCTAGTTATTTCTCCTAAAAATCCCTAGAGAAAATTGCCATATGATAATAGCATAATTGGAGAGAAATATTACGCTAAAAACATAGTTGGAGAGAAAATAATGGTTACCAAGTTAATGAAAATTGTATCAAGTTCTCATTTTTTTTAAAAGGACGCACAAAAAATCATCATTTTCATGTAGATTTTGAAAAGTGTTAATTTTCTTTTTCCCGTCAAAAAAAGTTCAATATTTTTATTAAGTAAATAAAAATTACATTTTGTAGGCACACATAGTGTTTATGTATATAATATCATAAAAATTGACTGAAAGTTTGAGCATGATAAGCATAAAAATGATCCTTTTAATAATAGAGAACCATTGTGTATAAAGCAAAAAAATATTGCCAAGGCACATAGATTCCATAAAATATATATATATATATATATATATATATATATACAAAGTACATATCACATAAAAATTAGTAGAACAAAAATAGATACTAATAAGAATCATGAACTTGTGATGGGAAGACTATAAAGGATGCCCGATCTCTTGAGCCTGGTCGTTAGATCCCCATCTAGGATCCATGGCGACATGATAAGAATGAAAATAAAAAATTTGTAACATCAAGTCAATCCCACTATTAGCTCTCGATTCAATCAAATCCCCATCGAAGAAGGCCCATGAGATTGAACGATCAGGTTTTTTAGCTTCAATGACCCTAGCTTTATGAACATCTTTATCCTATGGATAATGGATAAGGATAGCCATTACTTTTGTAACAATTATTACAAGGGAAGAGATTTCGTCTTTAAATATTATATGATTCCTAGCACTTTGAATCCCCGAGTAAATTATGAAAGGGATTTCTTTGAAAATACAAGATGAGCGATAGGACAACCAATGTTGCCAAGCATCTTCAATAGATTTTGTAGACCATTAACCAACTCATTCTTCGACAATCCTACATATAAACGATATTTGTTTAGTAGAATGACAGGAGAGAAAAATATGAGAAACTGATCCTTATTGAACCTGGCAGAGAGAAAAACAACCAAAACATTGGGAAAACCTCTTTTGTAAAACAATAGGAGTTAAAAAGTGTTGATGAAGCATCATCTTTTTCTAGTATATTTTTGACACCTTAAATTTTATTATGTATTAAATATCTACACTTTTTTTTTACTAGTGATTTTCATGATGATGCAAAATCAATCCCTTTTCTTTGGGGGTTTACTTTTAACACTATAAATTTTCTTATTTATTGAGTATGAACAATTTGTTTAAAATGTTGGTGATTTTCATGATGATTTTGAAAAGTGTTGATGCAACATCATGTTTTTTTTTTCTCCAAAGGCATATTTTTAACACTTCAAATTTTCTTACGTCTTAAGTATACACATTTTTCTAAATGTTGGTTATCTAACCAATTTTCAAGTTATCTACTTCTTCTTCTTGAGATGTTTGTTTTATAAGGGTTTTTCAAGTTTGTGATTTTTTCTTTTGTTTGCAATGTTTATTTGTAATGTAGTTTTCAATTTTCTTTAATGTTTAAGAAAATAATAAAATTAATATTTGAAGTAGGCTCCAACGCCTCCTTCCCTCTCCTATTGTGTTATATTTGTACATCCTTCAATCCTATCCCAAGTTGTTCTTAAGGAGGGGTTTTAGGATATTCCGACACATAGGAAATAGTTAAGTATAACTTGGTCTCGTGTAGAGTTAGGTAAAGTGTGTTTCTTTACAGAATAGCCTTAGGCCAAGAAACCAAACCGAAACATGAAGATAAGACAACCAAATGGGCAAATAGGCAAGATCAAGCATGTGGGTTGATAGGGATGTTTATTTCTCCAGACCTTAGATTCCATATCGCAAAACTTGATACTCCTAATGAAGAAATGAAACAGATTACTAAAGCTTTTGGAATTAAAAATGAACTTAGAAGCCATCAACTCAAAAATGAGTTACTTACATTAGACCCCAATAATTTTTATTCCACTGAAGATTTTCTGTCCAAGTTCAAGACCTTTAGACTTCTCTTCGAAAGTGTTAAGGTTAAGAAAGAAGATGGTAACCTTCCCTATTCCACTCTTACTAAGTTGGGACCAGCCTACTATGTGTTTGTTTCCACCTTCCAATCTACAAAAGAAGACTTCATTTCTGAAGGATAAGACTACAAGTGCCCTTCCTTTGATTCCTTTTGTGATTATTTAATAAGAGAACAAGATAAACTCTTACACCTTGGTCTTCTTAATCTTGGAAACTCTTCTAAGAAAGCCTTAGCTGCCCAACACCAACCAAATTCAAAGAATCCTAAAAAATCATTTCCTAAAAAGAATGGTCCTAAACCAAGAAAGGATCCTAAGCAATTTCAGACTCAAAATGAAAAATCATTTTAACAAAATGATAAGGCAAATAAAAACAAAGGGAAGAATACCGATAGACATTGCCACTTTTGTAATCGAGATGGCCACAAATAAACCAAATTCTTTAAGAGGATGGAAGCCTTGGAATAGCACTTTATGCATGTGGTTGTCAAACATCTAGGTCTGAATATGTACTAAATGTACCTTCTTCTTCTAATTCTCATGAGTGGATCATTGATTGTGGAGCTTCTTATCACATGGCCAAAAAAAAAGCCATGTTTTCTTCTTTAAATGATTGTAACATCAAAAATCTATATGTTGGTGATGATAGATCTCTTATTGTTATAGGGACTGGAACTGTTCATATAGACAATGGTCAATCTAATGATGTATCATGTGTTCCAACCTTATCCTGCAACTTTATATCTGTATATCAGATAACTCATTCAGATGAAGGTTAAATCGTTGAATTTGGGTTGATGAATGGTCAAGGTAAAATCATTGAATTTGCGTTCTCAAATCTTCAACGTTTCTTTTTCTGGGGGCAACTGAGTAACTGCATATATAATAGGTCATCCATACTCGTTGGCTGTCTCACTGTTATTTGTTCACTCGTGGGTTATAGATTATCTCCAAGAAAACCTGCCTGCTTGTTTTTTGTTATTCGTGGGTTCTTTGTTCACTCGTGGGTTCTAGATTATATTCAAAAAAGCTGCCTAGTTGTTCTTTGTTTATTCGTGAGTTCTAGATTAGCTTCATGAAAACTTCTCTGATCTTCTCTGTAGAACTTGTTTTGTCAACGAACCGTGCTCTTAAATTTATACTGTCGATTGTTTTCAAGGACGCTTAAGCCCGACATGGTGTTCTATATGCTGCATGTGATAAATTTGTTGTGTCGTCCTTACAGCAGATTGGCTGACGGTGAAGACTATTGAGAATTTCTTATGGAGAAGATTTATGAGTTCGGGTAGGTGATTGGTCAAAGAAGGTTGGGAGTGGTGCACAAGTGCGTTGAAAAGAAAATAGGAGACCAATTCGTGTGTAGAAAGATACCCCATTCCCCTAATGCATTGAATTTGATGCTTAAATTGCAAATATTGCAACCTCGTATAATTGGCGGGCACCTAGCTATGTTTGAGGTCCATAGCCAACTACTGGCAGGAATGGGTGGGGAAATATAGCTGGCCGAAGAGATCCTGCATGATTTCAGAGCTCTGTGATGGGGGAGATCTGCAACACTTTATCGATGCTCTCATGGCCATGGCGGCCTTGCTGAGAATCTAACTGCAAAATAATCGAATCTCTCCTCCAATCCATTCAACACTGCCACTATTGGAAAATCATTCACAGCAACGTAAAACCACCTAGTATTTTTATATCAAACACTGCAAACACTACAAAACCTTGTTCATGGATTTTTAAACTTGGAAATTTTGATATGGATCTGGAATGGTAAGTTGCAAAAAAATTCTAGAATATTTATTTGTAAATTTTGCAGTCTCTAGTAATATTTCATATATTATTTATTTTTACAGGATATCGAAATGTAGTCCATGGTAACGTGGGACATTGGGATATTCTGGTCCAGAGATGTTGAGCGGAAATGGGTACTCGTACGAAATTCATATATGCAACGCAGGGGTGGTGCTATATGTTCTCTTCGGAAAGACGCTTTTCTATCCAGAGGAGGACGCCATGCTCATGTATGAGCGAATACAGAATGCGGAGCCAAATTTTGTTGAAACGCTAATTGAAATAATGAAGGGAAAAATAAACAAGAGAGAAAAACAAGAAATCTTAATCGAATAACCGAGACAAGAAAATGAATGGATTGGAACTGGATGGTTTGGAATTTGTTATTCAACAATGGTTCCCTGCACTTTTCATTTCATGGGCATTTGATTATTTTATATCATGAACCGTCGTTACATAAATAATATATTGGTATAAAACTGTCTAGTTACATTTACCCAAAGTTACTAATTCGTTGTCAAACTAACAAACTCCACCTTGACAACAATTTTCCTAATCCCTTGCCCATGCCCATTCATCATCTTTTCTGCAAGCCAAGAGAAGCTAAACACCACTGCAGCTTCTCTACTCTTACTAGCTTTGTGAATATGTCTGCACAATTCTCTCGTGTATGGACCTTTTTAAGAGCTACTTTTCTGCCGTCGATCACATGTCTCAGAAAATGATACCTTACATCAATGTGCTCGGTTCTGCTGTGATAGGCACGATTTGTAGCCAAGTGAATAACACTTTGAATGTCATAAAATACATTCACTTTCTCATGCGTTCTTCGAATTTCATCGAGCAAACCCTTTAACCAGATTGCTTCTTTACTGGCATCTGAGGCAGCTATATATTCGGCTTCAGTAGTGGACAATGCAACTGTTTCTTGAAGCTTTGACATCCAACTAATTGCTCCACCTGCAAGAGTAAAGAAATAACATGTAGTAGATCTTCTTTTGTCCAAATCACCTGCATAGTCAACATCTACATATCCGTAGATTGATCCTTCACTACCATTAAAGACAATGCAATGGTCACTTGTGCCTCTTAGATATCGAAGCACCGATTTCACTGCTTGCCAATATTCTTTAATTGGATTTGCCATGAACCTGCTGACAACTCCAACTGCATGTGAAATGTCAGGTCTTGTAGATATCATCGCATACATTAAGTTGCCTACTGTATTTGAATATGGTACATGAGACATATACTGCTTTTCTTCATCAGCCCTAGGACTTAAAACCGAAGAAAGCTTAAAATGGGAAGCTAGTGGAATATTAATAGGTTTCACATTGTTCATAGAGAATTTTTCAAGTATTTTCTCCACATACTTCTGTTGTGATAACAAAAGCTTACCATTTTTCTTATCTCTGTGTATCTCCATGCCCAAGATATGTTTTGCTACTCCAAGATCCTTCATATCAAACGTCCTAGAGAGTTGAGCCTTTAACCTGTTTATCTCTTCCATGCTTTTTCTTGCAATAAGCATATCGTCAACATACAAAGCTAAGATAATGAATATGCCATTGAAACTTTTGAAGTACACACAATGATCATACTCACTTCTTATAAAGTTCTAGCTCACCATGAAGGAATCAAACTTCTTGTACCATTGTCTGGGAGACTGCCTCAGACCATACAATGATTTCCTAAGCTTGCAAACTAATCTTCTGTTTCAACCTCGTACAAAACCTTCTAGTTGTGCCATATATATCTCATCGTTCAAATCACCATGTAGAAAAGTTGTTTTAACATCTAACTCTTCTAACTCAAGATTAAGCAATGCAGTTAGTGCCAACAGAGTACGAATAGAAACAAGTTTTACAACTGGAGAAAAAATCTCATGAAAGTCTATACCTTCAACTTGAGAATACCTTTTTTCTACCAGCCTCGCCTTGTACCTTTCGATACTTCCATCAACTTTCCATTTTAGCTTGAAGACCCATTTGCATCCAACAACACTTCTCCCTTCAGGAAGCTCTACAAGATCCCAGGTATTGTTCTTGGCTAAGGAGTCCATTTCTTCTTCCATAGACGCTTTCAATTTTTCTCTATCTGTATCATCTACTACTTCTTGATAGCAAGAAGGTTCCCCATCTTCAGTAATCAAAGCAAAAGATGAAGCAGAATCTTCATACCTTTTTGGAATTTTCCTTTCCCTTGTAGACCTTCTTAGAGCAACTGGTTGTTGAACTGGTTCATAAACTTGCACTGGTTCAGAAGCTTCAACGACTTCCTTTGTTTCTTCAACACCTTTTTCTCCAGAGGTTTCTCCTTCCTTTCAACTGTCACCAAAAAGTCTAGCCTCCAACTGAACTTGTTGATTTGGCGATACCTGTTCCTGTTCAATTCTTTCAACATTTCATTTTAAAAGAGAGGATTCATCAAATGTTACATCTCTACTAATGACTATCTTCCGCAATGTAGGATCCCACAACCTATATCCTTTCACTGCATAGTCATACCCAACAAAAACATAACATTTCGACTTTGGATCTAATTTTGAACGCTGATTTTTAGGAATGAGAGAATAAGCATCACAACCAAATATCCTCAAATGTGAATAGTCACAAGACTGACCCGTCCAAACTTCTTTAGGAATTTTACAATCAATTGCTACTGAAGGTGATCTGTTAACTAAATAACAAGCAGTAGATACTCCTTCTGCCCACAACTCCTTTTGCAAGTTAGCATTGCTGATCATGCTTCTGGCTATTTCCATAAGAGTCTGATTCATACGCTCAGCAACACCATTTTGCTGAGGAGTATAAACAACAGTTTTGTGTCTAACAATTCCCTCATCCTTACAGTATTGTTCAAATTCAACTGAAGTGAACTCACCACCATTGTCAGTTCTTAAGAATTTAATAGATTTGCCTGTTCTTTTCTTTACCATTACTTTAAATGTTTTAAAGACATTTAATACATTAGATTTCCTTTTTAGCATATAGACCCAAAATTTCCGGGAGTATCATCAATAAATGTTAAAAAATACAGTGCACCTCCATATGACATAACAGGGGAAGGCCCTCACAGATCAGAATGAATATAGTCTAAAACATCTTTACTATTATGATTTCCAACTTTAAATCTCTGTTTACACTATTTTCCATACACACAATGTTTATAGAAATCTAAATTTAAGGATTTCAGACCAGGAAGATATTTACGTTTCATCAATATCTGAAGACCTTTCTCGCTCATATGACCCAATCACTGAGGCCATAGACGAGTACCTGCTTCTTCCTTTTCTAACGCAATCGCTACTTCACTGATCTGAATACTTCCTTTTAACCTGTAAATATTTCCGACCTTTTCTGCCTTCATAACCAAAAGTTCTCCTTTAAAGACTTTCAAGACGCCATACTGACCTGTAAACTTATAACCATCTGAATCCAAAACTCCCAAAGAAATCAAAGTTTTCTTCAAATTAGGTACATGTCTAACAGTAGTTAATGTTCTAACTGTGTTATCATACGTCTTAATCCTGATATCTCCCATCCCAACAGTCTGACATGACATATTGTTACCCATAAAAACAGAACTACCATTTACATTTTCATACGAGGTAAACCAATTTCTATGTGGGCACATGTGATGCGAAGCACCAGAGTCTAACAACCAGCTATCTAAACCCTGAGAGATATTACATTCAGGTGAAGTTTCGTCTATCATACACAATTCTTCAGCAGATAAAACTTCGTCTATCATACCTGAATCGACCTGATTTGCTTCGTTCTTCGGGTTTTCGGGTTCCTTTCATTTCCAACGGTCCTTCTTCAAGTGTCCTGTTGGGAGTAATACTGAGAGGGGGGTGAATCAGTATTATCAAGTCAAATATTCCTTTTTTAAAATCAAAAGATATACGTTAATTCAGTTAATTAAACCTGCGTATATACGCAAGTATGCAGAAGGAAACCCACGTATACAAAGAAAAATTTTAATTTACTTTATCTTTCTGATGGTGATTGTTAATCTGTGTTTCAAAATCAAATAAGCAGTAACCAGAAGCAGTAAAATAGAGTAGAACATCAATCACACATAAGAACACAAGATATAATGTGGAAACCTAATGTGGGTGAAAACCACCTGCTGCAATTCATCTCTATCTTCTTTTAAAATAGAAACTTCTTTTACAGTGTACTGGTGCAGTCCTTTACCAGTACCCAGGCTGCAACCTGCAGATAGCTACAACCCTCTCTCGTTCTCCATCTTCTCCTAGAAGGGAGCTACAACCCCCTTTAGATTTTGCACTAGCCAAGATACTAGTACGTAGGTGCTGGCCTACAGAAGGCTACAACCTTCTCTTTCTTCCAGGGACCACATTTCATAAATTTTCAGACTGGATCTATGGACATCAATCAATCATCATCCATTCTCCTTTTTACCAATTAGATTTGAATCAAGTAGATACATCTCTGATAGTTGTACCCAAAACACAGTACCAGAAACCACACACCAAAATCTGAACCCAGAACACAGCAGCAATACACAGAGGCAGCTAGATCACAACTCAAAACATATACGCTATTTCAATAACCTGCAACATGTGTGCATACGCCTTTGTGTTTGGAACAACCTGTGTATACGCTGTTTTCATTCACTGAACCAGCGTGTATACACATCTTCGCTTCACTGAACCTGCGTATAGATCTATAAAGGATAATTCGCACTTTCAGATATTCAAACACTAATTAAGCCAGATTATCAGTGTTATAGATCAAGCAAGCACCACATATAACAGACCAAAATCATATGAAGATACTATCATTCAAACTTAAAGACTATGACCCATCAATAGAACTTATCCTTCTCTTTGCGCTAAGGTTCCTCCTTTATTCAGATCCAGATCTGCACCATAACCCAATTACCACTTTATCAAATATTCAATAATAATTCAGATGATCCTTTGCCACATGATCTCCTTCCTCTTTTATAGTCTTAGGCCTTCCACAATACCACGGTCCTAAGCCATAATAAACCAATACCATGGACCCAATACTAGGGATCAACACATATGACGAGACTCCATGGTCCAAAACCATAGGTTCAAATCCAAAGGACTAACTACCACAGTCCAAAAGCAATTTCTCCAACATATACGCACCTTTGTTACATCTAACTCGTGTGTATATGCGCCTTAGTCTAGATGAACCTGCGTATATGCCTTTTCCTTCATTCTAAAGGCCTGAACTGAGATCTGTTACCAAAGAGAGTTGCCATCAAGGACAACACCTGTGCCATAATGCCAACAATCTCCCCCTTTGGACTTGATGGCAACCCCCAAGATCCTTAAAGTAATTATCCCAATTTTTCATCAAGGCCAAAGGGTTGTGCTCCCCCTGAGTACATGCTGAAATCTCTGCCCTGCTGTGCTGACCATGCTCCCCCTGACTGTAGGAAAGATCTGCAAAAGATATCCCTCAAGAAGAACCATGACATATACATCATAAAAGACCTCCCTATCATCAAAAGACTCAACCCACACATCCATCACCCAAACACGTGGGGATCATCCACCCAACCAAGTAGGGATACAACCGAAAATTACATATGACAACCAAGTACATTAGATCTTCATCCCAGGCATAATGGGGAAACCAAAATAGGCCGTTACATGACCTTGACATCATAGCAGAGATACATGACATAGAGACAGAATATGTAGAGCAAGACTTATGAAAGTCACAAATAACTGATAGCAGCAGCATCTGTCAATCACCACTCAGATCAGCAACCAATATTTCCTTCTGTTCTCCGCCTGCCTCTGTTCCACCAGAGACCAACAACAGCTGTGAAATAGAACCAAAAGCTTCAAAGATAATGCCAACAATGCATCATTATAAGTTTATCTGCTCCCCCTGAACCTGTGCCAGATGGTCTCTTTCAGACCCATATCAGACAATTTTCAACTAGAGCCTGTCCCTTCTGATATCCATCAAGCCTACATATATGCGACTTTCTCTGCACAAACTGGCGTATGTACGCGGATCCTCTTCCGACAAAACGCGTACACCCAATTTTCTCTAAAAAAGATAAGTTTAACAACAAGATGATGCATCAACTACTCCCAGCTTCTGTCTGAGATGTTCCAAAGTTTCCTTGGGAACTGGTTTGGTGAGAATATTAGCAACTTGTTCCTTAGAAGGAACATACTCCAATTTGACCTTTTGTTCCATCACTTGTTCCCGGAGAAAGTGATACTTGATTGGTATGTGCTTGTTCTTTGAATGCATGATTGGGTTCTTTGAAATGTTGATTGCACTTGTATTATCACATAAGATGGAGATAGGTGGTATACAAGTGATCTGAAAATCCTGCAAGGTTTGCATCATCCAAAGGAGTTGAGTGCAGCAAGATGCAGCTACCAAATATTCCGCTTCAGATGTAGATAAGGAAATCGAACTCTATTTCTTGCTAAACCAAGATACTAATCTGGAACCCATAAAGAATGTGCCACCACTTGTGCTCTTTCTGTCATCCACGCTTCCAGCCCAGTCTGCATTTTTATAAGCATGAAGAGTGAGATCTGTATCTCTAGGATACCATAAGCCATAGTTTTGAGTTCCTTGAAGATACTTGAAAATTCTCTTTATTGCCTGAAGATGAGTTTCCTTAGGATTTGCCTGAAATATTCCAACTATCCCCACTGCATGCATGATGTCTGGTTGGGTACCTGTCAAATAAAGTAGACTTCCAATCACGGATCTATAGGTTGGTTGATGCACTGCTACTGATTCATCATTTGCAATAAGACTGCATCCTGTAACCATAGGGGTGCATACTGGTTTTGAATCTTCCACGCCATACTTTTTCAGAATCTGCTTGAGGTACTTGGTTTGAGACAAGAAGATATTGCCTTCATTTTGTTAGATTTGTAATCCAAGAAAGTATGTTATTTCTCCAAGAAAAGACATTTCGAATTCTTTCTGCATCACTAAGGCAAAGCTTTGACTCATAGCTTCTTCATTGCTGCCAAAGATAATGTCATCTACATACACAACAAGTATTAGCAATTTGTCATTTTCAATTTCTATATAAATATTGATATTTGCTGATCCTTTTGAAAAACCTTGTTGGTGATGATATTTGTCCAAACGATAGTACCAAGCCCTTGGAGCTTGTTTAAGACCATAGAGAGCCTTTTTTAGTCTGCATACAAGATTTGGATCATTCCCAATAATGAAACCATTTGGTTGCTCAATGTACACTTCTTCTTCTAAGTCTCCATTCAAAAAGGTTGATTTCACGTCCATTTGAAATATTTTGAACTTCTGAAAACTTGAGAGAGCAAGGAACATTCGGATGGCCTCAAGTCTAGCAACGGGAGCAAAGGTTTCTTCAAAGTCTATTCCTTCTTGTTGAGCATAACCTTTACAAACAAGTCTGGCCTTGTTTCAAATTACTTCCCCATTTTCATTCAACTTGCTTTTGAAGATCCATTTTGTCCCTATGACATTCTTATCTTTTGGTCTAGGAACCAACTCCCAAGTGTTGTTCTTTTTTATTTTTTCAAGTTCTTCATCCATTGCCTTGACCCAACATTCATCTTTGGAAGCATGTCTTACATTTTATGGTTCAGTGGAGGAGAGTAATGCCAAATAGCTTGAAGCTTATGCAATTGTTCTTCTTGTTTGTATGCCAGCCTCCTTTTGCCCCAAAATTGGTGATTCTGGATGATTCTTTTGAACATACCGATAAGGAGTCTTTTCTTCTATCCTTATCTGTTCCTTTGGCTAGTCATGGGTTTCTTCTTCATCATCAGTCTGATTTTGATGGTAGTCTTCATCCTCTTCGATATTTTCATAATTTACTTGCCTAGGAATGTATCGTTTTTCATCAACCACTACATCAATGCTATCAACAATTCTTCCAAGTCTTTTATTGTAACACTTATATGCTTTGCTGTGGGGATAATAACGAAGGAGAATGCCTTCATCTCCTCTAAGTTCAAGTTTGCCAAGTTGTTCATCACTATTTTTAATATAGATTTTGCTTCAAAAAAAATTGAAATGCTTTACCGAGGGAGTCTCACCATACCAGAGCTCATGAGGAGTTTGAGTGTTGTTCACTCGGACATTTGTTTTGTTGAGAATAACAACCGCAGCAAATGCAGCTTCACCCCAGAAGGTTGTCGGAGTTCTAGACTCATCAAGCATAGCACAAGCCATTTGTTGAACCGTTTTGTTCATTCTTTCCACTACTCCATTTTGCTGAGGAGTCCTAGCTGTAGAGAATTCCCTTCTTATTCCATGTTCTTCACAGAAATCAAAAAATTCATTTGAGGTAAACTCCCCACCTCTGTTAGACCCGAGGCACTCAATTTTGTGATCTGATTCGTTTTCAGCCAAGGCTTTGAAATATTTGAATTTTTCGAATGCTTCGTCTTTGTGATTCATAAGACCTAACCAAACCATCCTGGAGAAGTCGTGAATGAATAATATAAAGTATTTTTCTCCACGAGGTGACCTTGTCCTAAATTGACCACATACATCTGTATGGACTAGCTCTAGAGGCCTGCTAGCTGATCCTCCCTTCTCAGGGAAGTTAGTTCTGGTTTGCTTACCAAACTGACATGATTTGCATATAGTGTTGTCTGGAATTTTGATATCTAGAAGAGCAAAAACTACCTGGTATTTGCATGCTTTCCTTATTTGTGAAAAGCTTAGATGCCCCAACCTTCGATGCCATAACCAGTGTTCATCATCCTTGCTCAAATAGCATTGTTGTTGTCCTTCTTCAAATATGTATAAATTATTTGGAGTTCTTCTGCCTTTGATCACTGATTTTCCTGTATCAATATCACGAACACTACATCCATTTCATCGAAATATTACTTCGGTTCCTTGATCGCACATTTGACAGACACTCAGTAGATTATGCTTCAAGCCATCAACATACAAAATATTTCCATCTTTGACTTTTTCTTTCAATTGAACAGTGCCTTTTCCTTTTATGACTGCAGGGGTATCATTTCCAAAAGAAACTTTCTTTCCCTTTTCTAAAGCACTATATGATTCAAGTTTTTCTTTATCACCTGTCATATGCTTTGAACATCCACTATCGATGTACCATTGATTTTCTTGTCCTTCTGCATATAAAGCTATCCCACATCTTTCTGGTTGCGGTTCCTTCATTCTCCATGTTCTAGCACTTGAGGTTTGTTCCTTCTGAGTTGTCTTCCAAAACCTGCTCCTGCATTCAGAATCTTCATGACCGAAGTCATTACAAATAGAACATTCAATTTCATTTTCAAGGGCGGAAAAGTTGTTATAGGTTTTGTGATTCCATTCATACTTCTTTGTTTTTGAGCTTCTCTAGTCATGATTGTCTTATAGGCAACACATTGAGCTACTTTGTGGCCAAAGTTATGGCAAGAGAAACATTGGCCATTGAAGAAACTCCTGCGATTGTCAAATCTACTAGCCAAATGGTTGTAGTTTCTATTGTCATCCATTCTTGAAGCAAATTAAGAAGATTTTACCTGTGGCTGATTGTGGCTTCTATTTATCCTTAAAGTAGATTGCCCCTGATTTTCTTGATAGTCTTTGTTCATTCTTGAGGTAAACTGTCCCTGATTTACCTGATAATTTCTACTAGGCTTTTGCTCGCTCCTCCTTGCTGCATCAAGATAACTTTTGGAAGTGGATGCTTGTGATCCTTCTCCATTATACCCCAGACCTATCTTGATTAGCAGAGAACGCTGCACATTGATAATCTCATCCAGAGTTTCAGATCCTTTAACAAATTTAAGATTAAGAGCTTTTGTTTTCTCAATCTCTTTTCTAAGACCAACAATTTCACATTCCAATTTTTCATGATGTTTTTCCCTTTCAACCAGTTGACATTGCAGAGAATCAATAATCATATTTTTCTCTTCTAAACAAACTTTGAGTTTAGAAATTTCTTCATAAAATCCTTCTTCATCTATAGCATCCATGTAATCATCATTTTCAAAAGCCATTAAAAGTTTATAATTATTACATCGTTCATCTTCATCACTATTTCAAAGTCAATCACTATCTTCATGAGTGTAATAGCTTTTCTTGTTTGCATTCTGTTTCTTGTTCCATCTAACAGATTCTTTCCCCTTGTCAATCTTATCCTTATGAGGACATTTGGCAGCATAGTGACTGACTCTTCCACAAGAAAAGCATTTGAAAGGTAACTTACCTCGGAATCTTCCAGTACCCCGTTGAAGGTTCTTGACAAAATTTGATTCTTCCTCTTCTTCTGATACGTGACCTGACTCATAGTAATCTCCTTTGCTTGAAGCCTTGAAAGCAACTTCTCCCCTGTCTGATGGTCCTCCTTTCCTAATTTCATAAGCAGTCAGAATTCCGTGCAGCTGTGACATGGTAAGATTTCGTAGATTCTCCTTTTCTTCTATTGCAGAAACTTTAGATTCAAACCTAGGAGACAAAGATCTTAGAACTTTTTCAACCACAACAACCTCTTTTATTTCTTCACCCAATTTTTTCATACAATTGACAATCTCATCTGCACGAAGGAAATAGTTAGCCACACTTTCATCATTATGCATTCTGAGATTTTCATACTGAATTCTGAGGGTTTGAAGTTTTGCTCGTTTTACCTGATCATCTCCTTCATAGCTTAGTAATATCTTGTCCCATATTTCTTTTGCGGATTTATACTACATAACCTTGGCAAATTCGGATTGAGATAAACATCTTAATAGAGTATTGACTGCCTTTGCATTTGTTTCATATTTCTTCTTCTCAGCCGGATCTATAGGAGTTGCTGATGGAAAAGTATACCCTGTATCTATGATATCCGAGACTTCTGTACCAAGAGATTGAAGATAAGCAGTTACTCTTACCTTCCAATATATGAAGTTTGTCCCATCAAAAATCGGTGGCCTGATCAATGCTTCTCTCTCGTAGTTTCTCATGATGATGGATCTTCCCTCAAGCAATCAAGCTTCTTCAGAAGGACCTACTCTGATACCAATTGTTGGAAATAATACTAGGGGGGGTGAATCAATATTATCAAGTAAAATATTCCTTTTTCAAATCCAAATGATATACGCTACTTCAGTTAATTAAACCCGCAACTATGTAGAAGGAAACCCACGTATACTATGCAAACTTATAATTACTAGATGTTGATTGTTAATCTGTGTATCAAATAACCAATAACCAGAAATAGTAAAACAGAGTAGAAGACAATCACACACAAGAACACAAGATATAAGGTGGAAACCTAATGTGGGTGAAAACCACCTGCTGCAATTCGTCTCTATCTTCTCTTTAATTATAAACTTCTTTTTACAATTGTACTGGTGCAGTCCTTTACCAGTACGCAGACTGCAACATGCAGAGAGCTACAACCATCTCTCATTTTCCAGCTTCTCCTGGAAGGGAGCTACAACCCCCTTAGCTCTTGCACTAGCCAAGATACTAGTATGTAGGAGCTGGCCTACAGAAGGCTACAACCTTCTCTTTCTTCCAGGGACCACATTTCATAAATTTTCAGACTGGATCC
>APFE031662472.1:94541-109520 GCA_000404065.3 Pinus taeda | reverse complement strand
TGGAATATTAAAATGAATTTAAATATATAATCTATTTTATATATAAATATATTTTTTGGGCTTTTTTTTTCTAGTCTTTCTCTTTTATATATATAAAATGTCAAGTTCATTATTAGTTTTCTAACATGGTTTTTTAGTTATTCTTACGAGAAAAAACAACTCTAATGTTTAAGCATTGACTTCCACATACAATATGCACACACAATCTTCTGCGATACATATACATAAACAACAAAAGAAATACCCATGAGCATGACATCCCAGATATCATTGTTATGTGGAGGTTCCAAAGAAATACTCATGAGCATTACATCCCACATATCATGGAGGTTCCCCATGCTTCCTTAACCCATAAAGATATTTCTCCATTTTCTCAATTAAGGATATCAGTGTCAAGGATGTCTTTGGCCTTTATTCTTGCGAAGATTTCAACATAGGCTCATGTTTTGTGGGAAATTCAACATATATTTATCTACATACTATGTATTCCCTAACCTCATGGAACGCCTGAACTCTAAAAAAAATGTTCAAAGCTGACGAAACTTTTCTCAGCTCTTATTGTAGCTCCTGTTGAAAAGGTAACATTCACATACATTGCTTTTATTGTAGCTCCTACTGAAAAAGTAACATTCTCATACAGTTCCGAAGCTCCCACGAGCGCCAAAACCATTGAAACGGGTTCCTCACCTCTAGGGAGTGATTCCATTGTAATAGAGCATATTATATATCGCCATATATTGAAATTTAGCTATGAATCTAAATTAATTGTTAGCTACCTCATGCTCTGCTATTCTATACAATGTACATAGTGGGTGACACTGAAGGAATATGCCATACAATGTACATAGTGGGTGACATTGAAGGAATTTGAACGAACGTAATCTCTCTCTCAGTTTTGGGGGTTTATACATCTATTATTTTGACATCTTTCTATTTATATGTGTATTTTTTTAAATCGATGGGTTAATTTTAAACTATTTAGTGTTTAACAACTACATATATGTATTTTTCAAAATAATCTGTGACAAAGAAATGAATACAATTATATATATGTATTTTTCAAAATAATGTGTGACAAAGAAATGAAGAGAAATTGGAGTAAAGGAATGTTTTTTTCAAAATTACGAATGTGTTAAATAAAGTTACATTGGAGAAATCTAAAATAAATTACTGCATTGAGATTGGACAATACTCGACTAACTGAAACTGAAATAGGACATGTGGATGGGCACCTAGTAAGTGGTTGGAATTAGATTCTCCAAGCTGAAAGGTCTAAGGATCCAAACCTTGACAAAGAAATGAAGAGAAATCATGGAGCAGAGAATTGTTCTGGTTAATATTACGAACCAATTAAATAAGATTACATTAGATACATAAAAAATATATGACTATAGTAAGACTGAACTAAACTGGACTAACTGAAATTGAACTATGACGCCTCGATAAACGTTTTTGATACCTAAAAAGTGGTTGGAATTAGATTCTCCAACAGTCACGTCAAAAATTGTAAATCATCCATATTTCTACAAAGCTGCCCACACACGCTAGGGTACCTTGCGAAATGGTGATTGATAACATATGGGTCACATTGGGGATTAGAGCCAAAGAAGGAGTGTCTATCCACTAAACACTATCATTATCGCATCCACAAATCCCATTGGACTACCAGACTACAAGAATACCCTTTGGAAGAGAAACTACAAAATGGATTTCAAAAAACTAAGCTTTGTTTTATTTGTCTAGCTTAACCTAAAATAGGATTGAGACCCAGACCTATCTAGGATCCTAAACCATTTTTTAAGCATAATGATAGTACCAAACCTCATCCCATGGACTTCGAATGCAAGAGATGCTATCAATTAAATTCCTAGGGTTGGCACATCCATCATTTCCCTTGCCCATAATCTAAAAGTGAGAAGGGCCCACCGTGCTTCTGCTCATTGATGGTAAATACTAACATACAACAATACCATGGTACCGAAATAGGAAACAAGCACCCAAATTGCCCAATCTTAACATGGGAGGTAGTGACAATAAATAACATTGACTCTACTAATTGAAATCAGTACAATCTAAATGCCCTAGCAAAATCTGGTCCCAGCGGCGGTAATTCTATCCCCAGTAACTTATATTTAAGTTCTTGGAATTAAAATGCTCATAGTTGATAATCGCATGCCTACTTCGATTTATATTATTCGTTGCTACAAGACCTAAAACTATCTGGCAAAATGTAACTAATTTTTTTTTGAGCAATATGCCTCTCTTACCCATATGATAAGTCAATTCCGAGGATGAATTTTCCCATTTACCAAAGAAGGGTCATTTTACTAGAAATCTTTGGTCTTATAAACATATCAATTGGAATGGGGAGAAAACATATCCACATCAAATATTTTCTCGGTGCTTGCTGATTGGAGACGGTTAAAATACCATGGAATACTTTGACAACTCTTATTATACGCTATTCAGTTTTTCCTTGATTTATTATTAGTTTTTTTTATTAAAAAAATTAAAATTTATACAAAGTTGAATATTATAAATAAAATTTAAATTTACTTTTCAAATATTATTAATGGAAATATTTTACTTCTTATTATAAGATAACGGTAGGAAATGAATTTCATTTATTGTCTACCGGTTTCAATTTATTGTCTACCGGTTTCATTTATTGTCTTATTTATTTCATCCATCAAAAATACGAAACATCAGAAACCAAATTCTGTACATAAGCGTCATGGCATGTTACGAATTGTCCAGTCATTTGTCAATTTAATTGGATTGAGGGTTGTCCACCAATGACCAGTAGAGACGTGATCTCTGTGTTTCTCTTCGAACATGAAAACAATGGGACTGTTGTAGTCAAATAAATCTTTTTCGGTGGTAAGTTTCACACCTACACAAATTTCAGTTGAATTTTTTGAAGGTTAAAATATAGTCGGTGATATCATTTAGAGAGATTCGTGATAATATTGATTGTTATTTATAAGTTTCAGTTGATTTATTATTTCTTATATTTAATGAAATTAGATTTAGTTAATAAAGAACAATTTCATAAAAATATAAATTTTATAGAAATTTATTAAAGATATGAGTAGGCTTAGTGATAACATTAATTATTATTTATGAGTTTAAAATAATTCATTATTTTTAATATCCAAATTACGAATGTTTCATATTCATATGAATTTTTTTCGAGTTATGAGTAGATTTAGCTAGATTAATGATAGCATTCCAGTGAAGATGCATTGCATATATTATGATTAAAATAATTTGGAATTTTTTTCAATTGTTATAATTTTTTTCAAATTTCACTATTTATATTATATTTTTTTAATTTTAATCATTTTAAATTAAAATTTAAATTTAAAATATTATAGTTTAACATATTATATATTTTATATAATTAAAAATTATATATATTTTTATTTACATTTTATCTAATTAATGTTAAAAATTTATCATTTTATTTATTAAATATTACTATTAAATGATTAATTTAGCTATACTTAGACTAAGAAGCATTTTGTATAATTTCGAAATAAATCTTTTTTACTTAAAGCTTTTATATTTAACTTTTTATTATTATTACTAATCATTTTAATTTCTATTTATTGTCTCTTAAATTAACAAATAAATAAAAATTGAAAATTTTAGAAGTGTGCTAAACATATTTGACATTTAGGCATTGACAAAATAAAAATAAAAATCAAGCCATGACTTATTGTTTTTCTTTTCTAAATTAAGATAATTCTATTACTAAAAAATATAGTACCTGAGGCTTTAGCCTGTGCATATCCATCCCTGAGTGTTGGGGAAAAACAACAAAAACAGAGTCTAGACTACCCATAATGGGAAACTAGTCCGAATCAAAATAAGATCGCCAATATTATCTTGCTGCCCATGCAGGGGAAACTAGCAATTATGCACAGTTTTTATCAATTTTATAAGGAGAGACAAAAAACAACCAAGTAACCAAATACCAGTGGTTTTTTCGAAAGCCCGGTAAAGGAAACCAAAAAGAAAAAATTCCCAAAACTTGAGAATATCAGACATGTGGTAGGTTGTGTGGTCGATCATGTGCGTGGCGGACACGGCGGGTGTTCATCAACAACGAAGCATCTATAAGCCTCCATGTCAACACCTGCCTGGTTTGAAGCCTCAATGTTGTCTTCCTACTGCGCCGGTTGTTCCTCCTCGATAAAACAATGGTAAGGATCCATATCTTCATCGTCATGTTGTTCCTGGTCTGTCTCCTTCCCAGTTTGCTACATCCATGCACTGTGAGTGCTCTACTGGACCATGGCTTATTCTGCTCTGGTCTGGCCACCACTTTCAGTGGCCTACTCCTCGTCGTTAAAGGTGATGGAACGGGAGCTCCACGCAATTCTGGCTGACATTGTTCTAGAATGGTGTCCACCCTCATTAGCTTGCTCCTTCTCGTGAAAGGTTATGGATATGGTGGCACTAATGATGGACCTGTTCATGGAGGAACGAAAGATGAATTGGGCGGAATGTAGAGGCAGTTGTGGATTGGAAGGAATGCCATTGTGAGGTGAAGCAGGGGGCATTAGATGAAGGCAGTGAGGTCGTGAGCGACCTCTGCCACTACGAGTGTTTGGGTAGCAACCTGTAGTTTGCTAAGCCAAAGAGGATGTGGTTTCAGAGGCCGAAGAATGAGGGGGGCGATTTAATCTTCCTCTACTTCCACCCCTGCAACTATGCATTCAATATCGTGTTTCGGGCATGTTGACACCAGGTGCATTAGAATTTCTGTCGGGAGTAGGCTGAATGTGATGAGAAGGCTCAGTAGGATTAGCAGACAGCTTAGAGGAGGGATTAGCTGTGGAGGCTGAGTGGAAGACAAAATGGCAAGTCACGCTTTGAGTGATGTGAGTTCTTGGGCCTAAACCAATGCAACAAAGGATGCTGCAGTGCTTCCCCATAGTAATGCGAGATCTAGGTGCTGCAGCTGCCTGAGGGCATAAAAATTGGAGTGGCATGGGATAAGAGACAGGGGCGGTGGTTTGATTATCACCAGAGGTAATATTTGTGTGGAGCCGAGGTGGGTAGTTGCAGGCTTGTTGAAGACGGCGACAACTTAAATGCCATTTATGGCTAGTGTTAATGCATTTTTTAGACTGATGTGCCGGATTACGGATGGCCATGTGGTATGGCCCCTTGTCGTCCCATTCTACCTCCACCTTATTATCTTTGCTGGGCACCCGCATCCGGGAGTTGTGCTTCCTCGTGCACCAGGTTAGTGCAGGCTTGTAATTGAGTTTGGTCATTTAAAATATTGATTGTTCCAGATTGTAGGACCTGATCATGTTCAAGTCCTATGTTTGCCAAAAGATCAGTCACCTTGTTGTTTTCTCTTTTGACGCGAATGAAGGTGGTGGCTCGTCTATTTTTCATTCATTGCTCTATTAGTTCGAGTCGAGCCGCTAGTCTCTAGCTGGTAGTGACTCTCGAAGCTATGGTTCCCATTTGTATTTGGGTAACCATGTGTATCAGAATTTGGGAATCCCCTTCTATTATAATAGGATGAAAATTATGTTGCTGCGCTAGATTCATATCTTGCCACAATCCTTCTAGTTCTACAGAGTTATTTTTGTCCCATCCAATTGAGCCAAAGTATACTAACAGATGTCATCCTTCTTGATCACTGAATATTCCACCATGTCCTACTTTTCTTGGGTTGCCTTTTGAGGCCCCATCAAAATTTAGTTTGATCACATTTATTGGAGGGGGGTTCCAATGTGATGGCTACTTGTTGATAATGCTTGCTTTGTTGGGATCAATTTGAACCTATAGGAACTTTAATTGCCAGTTGTCCCATACACTCTATTCTTGTGCCTGAGTGGGCAAGTCCTCAACATTCCACTGTTGGAGAGCGAGGGTTTCTTGAATGTTTTGACATAAGTTGGTCTAGATGATCTCCAATGTAGTGCTTTGATTTTTGAAAATTCTTTTGCTTCTTTCCTTCCAAATTGTCTAGAAAAGGAAGCTTGGGAGAGTTGTCCATAATGCATTTAAAAGCTTGCTTTTATATGGAGCAGGCGTCCAATTGCAAATGGTACCTTTAATATCCTCTAAGATTCTACAAGGTCGCTAACATCTAAATGTGAGTTTTTCCCATAATTGATTGGCCATGTGGCAGGAATCCATGAGATGTTGAATAGTTTCTCCTCGTTTTTTAAAATTAGGACAATATGAGGGTCCCTGAAATCCTCTTTTAATTAAATTATCCCAAGTGATAATTCTCTGATGATAGAGAAACCAAGTGAAGGTAGAGATTTTGGGTCATATTCCTGTAGTTGAGAGAGGAGTCCAAGCGGGATATACTGGTTCCTGTGTTTGGAGCATCATCTTATATGCTTATTTTGTTGTGTAAATTCCCCTTGGAGTGTAACCCCATCCCAGAACCTCTTTTCCAATTTTGCATATGATTTTCCTGCAGCTGAGTTCCTTGTGTAAATCTGAGTAATAGTCTTTAGTTTCATGATGTATTACCTGTTAAGTTGGTTTCCATTTCCTAAAGCCTTGATTGATACTTTGAGTCCAGTACTGTGATACATGGTTAGTTTGGTTGAAGTTATTTCCATCATGATTTGGAGGGGGAAGCATTTCTGCAATTTTTGGCCTCTGTTGCCACAAATCGACCCAAAAATGCACAGTTCGGCCATTGCGTATCTCCTAGAAGTTGTGCTTTTGTATTAGCTCTTTATGTTGTTTTGCTACATTCCAGATTAGGGATCCTATGTTTGTAGTGGTGATTCTAATCAACTCTTCATGCGGATGATTATTCGCATATTTTGCAGTCCATAGTTCAGCAATGGCTTATGTGGGCTTGAAACCCATTCCACCATATTCGTGCTCCCATGAATGTATTATTGTGTTGCGAGTCTCGCAATCCTAGACCCCGCTTCTTTTTTGGTGTGCAAACGGTGGCCCATTTTACTAGTGCCCATTTAGGATTTTTCCCTAGAAGCCCCATAAAAAAAATAGTTTCAAATCTTTGATCTTTTTGTGTGCCCATTTTGGTGCTGCAAGAACTGAGAAGAGATAGATAGGCATGGATTATAATATCGCCTTTATCAGAATAAGCCTACTTGCCATGTTGAGAGTTTTGTAGGTCCAAGACGATAAGCGGCTTTCGATTTTCTCAATGAGTTGGTTCCAGGAGGCATGCTTTAAGGATGAATCTATCAGTGGAGCACCCATGTATTTAGATGGAAGTTTAGCTTGTGAGAATCCTATGATTCTAGCAATTATTCTTTGGGTGGCAGGAGGAGTGTGGAAATGGATGATTTGAGATTTAGCAGTATTAATGGTCGTTCCTGAGGCCATGGGAAAGGTGTCTACCAGAGCTTTGGAAGCATTGTTTTCACTAACAGAAGGATGTCCGAACAACATATTATCATCCACAAATTGTTGATGAGTAATAACAGAGCTTCCATGGGTAGAAATGTGTCTGAGGTCGTGAGATTGAACAACACTCGTTAAGGTGACCCAAACCTTCTGTCATAAGAATAAAGAGGAAGGGGGCTAAAGGGTCACCTTGACGAATTCCTCTGGATGGGATGTATGGTTTGGAGGGGATTCCATTAACTAAGATAGAGAACAAGAGGGATGATATTAGATTCATTATCCATCTGACCTAGGTCAGGCTAAAGCCGAAGGTAGTAAGTAATTGTTTTATATAAGTCCAACTTAGTTTGTCGAAAGCTTTAGAAAGATCGATTTTAAGATGAATACCTGCTTGTTTGTTTCCTTTTAAGGAATGAATAATTTCATGAGTCAAGATGATTACATCCAAGATTTAACATTCTTCAACATAGCCAAATTGTTCCAGTGAAATGAGGAGAGGGAGAAGCGGTTTGAGGCGATTGGAAATGACTTTCGAAATGATTTTGTATATGAAATTGCACAGAGCCATGGGCCTGAACTTCTCCTGAGTACTCGGCTAATCTTCTTTGGGGATGAGAGATATAAATGTTGCATTGAGAGAATGAAGTAGCCAATGCATAGCTCGTGATTCTTCTACCACCTTCCAAACTTCCTTTTTGATTAAATCCCAAAAGTGATGGTAGAAGTTAGAGGTGAAGCCATCAGGTCCAGGAGCCTTCCCACCTTTCAGTTGAGGTGAAGCAGATTCTACTTCCATCATAGTAACCGGTTGCAACAAGAGCTAATTGTGCTCTTCTATTATAATTCTTGGAATATGCTAGAGTATTTCGTTTATAGCAGGTTGTCTACGTGTAGGTGGCTCTTGATGTACTATTTTGAAGTGATTAGTGAGCTCTCTGTCAATGTCTTCATGTTTCTCCATTTGTTCTCCCTGTGGATTTTGAAGATGTGCAATGGTGTTATTCATTCTTCTTTGGATAGTTGTGCGGTGAAAGAATTTGGTGTTTCTTTCCCCTTCTTTTAGCCATCTGATTCTTGATTTTTGTTTCGAGAGCATTTCCTCTTGTTTCCTTCTTTCTTCTAGTTATGTGAGAAGAAATTGTTCTTGAATTACTAAATCCTTGTTTTTGCCTCCTGTAATGATCTTCTTCTGTAGCTCTATCATACTTTTAGTCGAGCACTTTTTGACCTTGAAAAATCTTACCGAAGGTGGTATGATTCCAATGCTTGATTTGCCTTATGATATGCTTCATCCTCTATCGGAATTTATAAATAGCTGAGCCAGCAGAGGGAATAAAGCTATCCTAAGTTGATTTGACTATATTTTTGAAATCAGGGTGAGTGAGCCAACAAGTTTCAAATCTGAATGGTTTCCTGTTTGAGTTTCCAGGACCTGTCCATTGAAGGGAAATGGGCCGGTGATCTGAGCCTGCAATAGGGAGAATTGAGGTGGTGATATCACCTCCGAGATGTACTGAGTTATCTTAGATGAGGAATCTGTTCAACCTGGATCTGATTTGTTGAGAGCCTGACCTTTTATTGTTCCATGTGAAAAGACCATTATCAAATGATAAATCAATTAGCCAATTATTTAGAATGTATTCTTTGAAGCCGCTGCTTTCACTGTCCAGCTTCCTTCTGCCTCCTTTTTTTCCTCTAGCCGAGTGATCATATTGAAGTCACCACCTGTGATCCAGAGTGGATGTGTTCTTATGGAGTTGAGAGTTTCCAACGATTTGAGAAATGTATTCTTTTGCATAGAATCTTGAGGGAAGTATAAATTTGTCAAATGACCATGTATATTGGTTCCTATGATGTGAAAAATGGCTTGGATGAGATGATGAGATGCATGAAAGTCTGTGAGGGAGATGTGTTGCATATTCCAAGCTATAGTAAGCCCTCTCAAAGCTCTTGTTGCATCTACCGTGACAGTTTGGCATCCCAACTAGGCTTTGGATAAAATAGGAGCTAATGTGCTAGTATTACATTTTGTTTCCTACATGAAGAGAATATGTGGTTTTTTATGTTGTATCATGTTCTTTATCATCCTGTATTCCCCAAGACTATTAATTCCTCAAACATTCCATGAAATGAGCTTCATGGTTGACCAGTAGGTAAGCATCTAGAGTATTTAGTCAGCTTGGAGCACCTACCAGACTCCATTAGCATTTCCGCAATGAGGATGGTGCATTATAAATTTGAATTTCTTCCTCTCTTCTTCCAATATTTTGTGATGTGTTTCCCATCCCAACTGCTTCCTTATTGTATGTCTAGGGTTCTGTGTTGTTGCACCCTTCAGAGTACCACTTCCAGATTTTCGAGCTACATGTCTGGTATTTTGTCAAACTCTTTATTTTTGCATGCTTGTCCTACACTGAAGATGTCTAGGTCTCCTAGATCAAAGCTTTCACGTTCTTCTTCCATGTGACTTTGTTGACTGTTCTCATCCATATGGTGGTTTGTTTTGAGTGGGCCTGTCAACAATTTGTTAATGTCCATTCCTTTTGCAAAACATAGGGCTTTGTTGTCATCTTGAAGGGAGATAGGTTGAGAGGCTCTTGGTTGTGGATCTAAGTTAGTCACCGAGTATGGTTGACTAACATCATTAGGAGTAGGTACAAACGAATGGTTTGGTGGATGGTGCAGAATTTGTCTTAATTATATTGGAAGGATCTGAATCTGGCATATCTAGGTTTGGAAAAAGGTAAAAATTGTTGCTAGAGGATGCTGCAGCGGAGGATGATATTACATTTTTTGGTGCGTTAGGGGGTTTTTTGTTATGCTTCTTTCTATTAGCAACTTTGGTAAACCCTTCAGAGCCAGATCTTTCCACATGGTCTGTAGATTTAGGAGAGGCATTTAGAGGATAATCACAGAATAAATGTCCATGGGCATGGCATTTCCTGCATCTAAAGGGCACATGTTCACAATCTATGGGATGAATCCATTCAAAGTCATCGGGAAGGAGACTTGCCAAATCTGTAAGTGCCTTGCCTAGTTTCATATAAACACAAATGCGAGCATATGAGGTGTACCAACGAAGCTTTGCTTCCTCTGCAATCTTTATGAATTCTCCTAGCCCGTTCCCAATAGCTTTGAGTGATTCTTCATCCCAGTATTCCAGAGGTAAGGAATACATGTGAATCCAGACTGGTGCCCAGTTGAAGTCTTCCTTGTCTGGATTGAATCTTTCTCTCCAATCTTGTATATATAGACCCGCAACACTGAAGAAATAGGGTCCTCCATATAGAACGTGATTTATGTCTTTAAAATAGTTGCAGATGGTCGTGAGGAAACCTTTGGGGCCTAGCTGCAGGGTAACGTGTCCCTTGGGCTTCCACTTTGAGGTTATCCATCCTTGCAGGGCTTTTTCAGTAGGCAAGTATCCTATGAATTTACCTATAAGTGCATGGTCTTTCATATATTGTATTTGTGCATTGATTCTATGACTGGGTAGATCAATCTTGGGGCATTCCGTTGCAATGGGTTTGCAAGAGGAAGACGTTGCCTTCTTTGGTTCATCAGGTGTTGAAGGGATGTTCTCTTTTTCATTGTTCAGATCTGTTCTTTCATTCTTCTCATGTTGTTGCGTAGGATGTACCGATGGTTGTTCTGCACTCCCAGTTGAGAGCTGTTCATTTTCATTCCCATGAGGCCAATTTCTAGTGTTTTGTCCTATAGGGGGAGGCCTTGTGGCCTCCCCCATCTGAATGTTCATTGGTTGTTTCTATCAATTCAGCTAGACCCACGCTAGCAGTGGTACTGCTTGATTTTGAGAGTTTGCTTTCTCTATCGCTGTCTCGTGGAAGGGTTTGTTAGAAACCCTAGTTCACCATTTTTCTCTGCTCTGACCCTCTCTGATCGGTCATACCCATTTTTAATGATTATTAATGAAAGTAAATGAAAAATAAGCCATGACTTATTGTTATCCATTTGAACATTGTAGATTTAATCTAGGCTCTCAAATGCACATGATTGTGGTCCATCTTAATAATAGCTATATCTCTTAAGTTATTATTAGTTGTTTGCCACCACGGAGACAAATTTTTTCATGGATTATTTTTGTATTTTAATTATTATTTTATTATATAAAATTGTATGTCTTCATATAATTTTTTCATTTCACTCTAATTTACTATATTTAAATTAAAACAAACATAGCTACTATATAGCCTTGTTCAATGTAGAAACTGGTCCATACCTTTCAAAAATGAAATTAAACTAAGTGGCAAGTAACACTAGTTATAATGACCTTGTTTAATTAAAAACTCAATTATTTTTCAAAACAATCATTAAAATTTACAAAATCTTCTATTTCTTAAAAAAATAAATAATAAAAAATACTAGATTCCAATCTTAACTATAATTTTATTAATAGTCTAATTTCAAGTATAACTTGTAATTATCTCTCGCTAATTACCTTTTAAGAAAAATAAATAAATATAAGATTAACGACAAAATAATGTTTGGTTATTTATAACAATTAAAATAATTAACTTTATATAACTTAAATCAATTAGTTATATATAATAAAATAATGGGTTAAGTAATTACTTTATAACTTCTAATTCAGTTATATATATATAAATATATATAAAATTTGAAACACATATATAGTTACAGGTATATATAATTTAATTTAGCACCAATAATTAATATATAATATAAACTGAATCCGTGTTTTGATACTATACGTAATAGTTTGATATCAAAATATTTAAATTATTTAGATTAATTCATATCGTTAATAATCAATAAAAAAAATATATTTCAGCGGGTTAGTATATAAGTTATGAAATTATGAGAAATAGGGATTTATTTATAAAGTTGAGATTTAATTGGTTGAAAATTTCAGTCCTTGAACAAATCATATCATGTTGACCACAATTATAGGTTTAGTTGCACCGATACTTTTTAAGTTTGTCATCCCTTAACTCTCAATTAACTATTTTATCAAATGATCCTTTCTTAACTAAATTATCCCCTAGAAAGAATATGCCTCACATCCTCATTTTGATCCATTTAGTAGAACAATTTGTTTGAAAAATGGAAAAAGAATTTCATGTCCAAAGTGTCACTTTGCAATTTTTATTTTTTGTCTTAAAATTTTCTTAATTCAACTTTTTCTCCACCGAGAAAGGGAAAAAATGGGCAAAATGACGAAAAAAATCTTCTGTGTTATTTACAGACAAAGAAAAAAGAAAAGAAAAAGAAGACAAAAGAAAAATAAAAAAGAAAAAGAAAAAAAGAAAAAGGAAAAAAGAAAAAAGAAGACTGAAAGTCGGAAGTCGAAAGACTGAAGACTGATAGTCGGAAGGTAGAAAGAAAGGAAAGTCTAGAAAAATTGAACCAAAAGGGTTTGGGATGTTGGAGGGGTTTGGGATGTTTGGAGGTCCAAGGGATGTTTGGAGGTCCAAGGGTGTTGACGGGATTCTTGGGATGTTGGCGGGTATCTTCATGAGTGATTGTCGGAGTTCGGTGCAGTAGTGGTATAAAAACACCACCAAAGGCGGCTTAGGGGATGTTTATGAGCTTGTTGGTCTGAAGGTGGGGTGATGAGGCATCTTCAAGGTTGAAGGCTCAAGAATGGCTCAAGAATGGGTTGTTTGGTTTTTGGTCGGAAGGTGGGGTGATGGGGCATCTTCAAGGATGGCCGAAGGCTGGCTGAAGGCTCAAGGTTGGCCGAAGGCTGGCTGAAGGTTGGCTGAAGGTTGGCTGAATTTCAGACCCTGCCTTTCAGGATGAAGAAGAAGGAATAATTACCCTTGAAAGGAAAAAGCATATACCATTTCCCCACCGAGAAAGGGCAAAAATGGGCAAAAATGGGCAAAATGACGAAAAAAATCTTCTGTGTTATTTACAGACAAAGAAAAAAGAAAAGAAAAAGAAGACAAAAAAAAAAAAGAAAAAAGAAAAAAGAAAAAAAGAAAAAGAAAAAGAAAAAAAGAAAAAAGAAGACTGAAAGTCGGAAGTCGAAAGACTGAAGACTGATAGTCGGAAGGTAGAAAGAAAGGAAAGTCTAGAAAAATTGAACCAAAAGGGTTTGGGATGTTGGAGGGGTTTGGGATGTTTGGAGGTCCAAGGGATGTTTGGAGGTCCAAGGGTGTTGACGGGATTCTTGGGATGTTGGCGGGTATCTTCATGAGTGATTGTCGGAGTTCGGTGCAGTAGTGGTATAAAAACACCACCAAAGGCGGCTTAGGGGATGTTTATGAGCTTGTTGGTCAGAAGGTGGGGTGATGGGGCATCTTCAAGGCTGAAGGCTAAAGAATGGCTCAAGAATGGGCTGTTTGGTTTTTGGTCGGAAGGTGGGGTGATGGGGCATCTTCAAGGATGGCCGAAGGCTGGCTAAAGGCTCAAGGTTGGCCGAAGGTTGGCTGAAGGTTGGCTGAAGGTTGGCTGAATTTCAGACCTTGCCTTTCAGGAAGAAGAAGAAGGAATAATTACCCTTGAAAGGAAAAAGCATATACCATTTCCCCACCGAGAAAGGGCAAAAATGGGCAAAATGACAAAAAAAATCTTCTGTGTTATTTACAGACAAAGAAAAAAGAAAAGAAAAAGAAGACAAAAGATAAAGAAAAAAGAAAAAAGAAAAAAAGAAAAAAGAAGACTGAAAGTCGGAAGTCGAAAGACTGAAGACTGACAGTCGGAAGGTAGAAAGAAAGGAAAGTCTAGAAAAATTAAACCAAAAGGGTTTGGGATGTTGGAGGGGTTTGGGATGTTTGGAGGTCCAAGGGTGTTGGCGGGATTCTTGGGATGTTGGCGGGTATCTTCATGAGTGATTGTCGGAGTTCGGTGCAGTAGTGGTATAAAAACACCACCAAAGGCGGCTTAGGGGATGTTTATCAGCTTGTTGGTCAGAAGGTGGGGTGATGGGGCATCTTCAAGGCTGAAGGCTCAAGAATGGCTCAAGAATGGGTTGTTTGGTTTTTGCTCGGAAGGTGGGGTGATGGGGCATCTTCAAGGATGGCCGAAGGCTGGCTGAAGGCTCAAGGTTGGCTGAAGGTTGGCTGAGGGTTGGCTGAAGGTTGGCTGAATTTCAGACCCTGCCTTTCAGGATGAAGAAGAAGGAATAATTACCCTTGAAAGGCAAAGGCAGGGTCTGAAATTCAGCCAACCTTCAGCCAACCTTCAGCCAACCTTCGGGCAACCTTGAGCCTTCAGCCAGCCTTCGGCCAACCTTGAGCCTTCAGCCAGCCTTCGGCCATCCTTGAAGATGCCCCATCACCCCACCTTCCGACCAAAAACCAAACAGCCCATTCTTGAGCCATTCTTGAGCCTTCAGCCTTGAAGATGCCCCATCACCCCACCTTCTGACCAAGAAGCCGATAAACATCCCCTAAGCCGCCTTTGGTGGTTTTTTTATACCACTACTGCACCGAACTCCGACAATCACTAATGAAGATACCCGCCAACATCCCAAGAATCCCGCCAACACCCTTGGACCTTCAAACATCCCAAACCCCTCCAACATCCCAAACCCTTTTGGTTTAATTTTTCTAGACTTTCCTTTCTTTCTACCTTCCGACTGTCACTCTTCAGTCTTTCGACTTCCGACTTTCAGTCTTT
>APFE031662472.1:72976-93620 GCA_000404065.3 Pinus taeda | reverse complement strand
GAAGCATTACATTGTAAGAAATTAAACAGTAAATAATGTATTAATGGTATAAATAACCAATATTTCCAATACAAAATATCTCATAAAATGTTAACGACGGTAAAAAAAAACATTGTTATTCGAATGAAATTTGAGAGATCGTTGAATACATTGCTAGATGTTTGGAATGTTAGCAAGTCAAGAATGAACATAAGCATCCGGAAAGTTTGTTGCAATCTCTTCCAATTTTAGAGTGGAACCAGGTGACTATAACAACAGGGGTTAAGTAAACAACATGATTTTATGATTTTATGATGGTTGTGGCGGGGAAGTTAAGAAACGAAGTTGGTTTTATCCTAGAAATGTTCACTCAAAAAGAAATTGATATTGTTATTTATGAAAATAATGCTCATATTGTATGCCATGCCAAAGGTTATCGTCTTTAATAGAGATGTTAAATTGATTTCAAGATTTCGAGCTTTGTTTGAAGGAATTGGGACAAATCTAGAATTTAATACCACTTATCATCCTAAAATATATTGACAAGCACAAATGACAAATCATATTTTATAATAAATTCTCTTAATGTATTTAAGGAGTCGAGCGAGTAAATGGGAGTAGTAATTTCAATTGTTATAACTTGCTTATAATAATGGTTATTAGGAATCATTGAGGATATGTCCCTTTAAAGTAATGGATTGTTATAAATGTCATGCAGCCATTAATTTGCACCATTTAGTGAAGAGAGTTATTCTTAGAGCTAATATGTTATAATAGATTGACCAAGAAGTTTTATTAATCAAACAAAAGTTAAGGAAACCCATGATCATTAGTTGAGTTATAGAGATAAGAAAAAATTTCAAAAAGAGTTGAAGGTTGCATATCACTTGTATCTTCAGATTAAGCCAAACAGATCTTCTTTGAGAATGAGAACTTGTGTCAAATTAGCACCTCAATATTGTGGATAATTTGAGATTTTGGAAATAGTTAGGTGAGTGGCTTGAAAGCTTGTCTTACCTCCAAACATTGAAGTTCATGATGTAATTCATATATCCTCGCCTAAAAATTATTTTTATTATTCTAGTCATTCTATTGATTTGGCTATTATCCAAATGGAATACAAAGGAAAGCTCAAACTAGAAACGTAATGCATAGTAGGCAATAGAGAGATATTGCTTCACAACCAAGCCAATGTGTAGGTTAAATTACAATGGAAGAACTATGAAGTAGAATAAGCCACTTGGGAATTAGGGAAAATGATGGAAGTGTTAGGTCCCTATAATACTAGTGTATTCCCTTATTTGTTATTCTCATTGTATCCCTTTATTGTTATTGTTGTGACCATGTTGTCCCCATATTGTTATTATTAATCCCCATAGAAGCCCACTATTGTTATTGTTGTGCCCTTAGATTATTATTGTTATGTTAGCTCTGATTATATTGTGACCCCTTAAACTATTATATATAGAAAGGATGTATCGTCATTTGTGTCATTCAAGAATTATTCATTTGTGAAATGTAAAGGAGGTTTCCCCCTCGAATATGCTACTTTTTAAGTCATTGATCAATCTCTTTCTTCTCTTTTTTAAGTTGGTAGCATAACAATTGGCATCAGAGCTTTGGATTCTAGGATTTCACTGCTTGAAGCAAATCATTGTGGCAATTTTTCTATATTTGTTTTTTATACAAAGCTTCAGAATCTGAAATTAAAACCCATTTTAGATGAAATCGTGTTGAACCTCGTGACCGAATTCCAAGTCTTGTCTCACTATAATGTCGGAGATATGAACTGTGGAAGTTAGGGTTTTTGCAGGCTCCCAAATTCAATCTCAAACATGTCATCTTGGTAAAATCAACATCACTTTGCCTTTGAGCATCAGATTCAAATTTTGTAATAGTTGACAGAAAGAGGACGGATTGTAGTGCCTTGGGTATTGTTTTTAGCGCCGAAGGTCGAAACAATGACACATGGCACGTCATATTAGTTTGCTCTACTAAACACGTCTATAATTAGGCCATTGAGGGAGATTCGGCATAATGCTTTCTAGGAAAATCCAATCATGCTCAGAATTATGGGGTTGGAAAGTGGACTCAAAGGCCTATCTCAGGCTAAAATTTCAAAACATAAAGATATGAAATTACAGAGTTACTATCGTTTCGAATTCGAGCTCATACAAAGCAGAAAACAAAAAGGTGTGTAGTTTTTTTAAAATTTTCATAAGTTTTGTTTGAGAAAGTAGTTTGAAGTTATTCAAAGGGCATTGTCAAACATAATTATCATTCATTTATGACCTGAAGAAAGAAAATGGAAACAACTAGTAAGCAACCTGATATATCTACTATGACACATGAAGAAGAGGAAGAAATGCAACATGATATATCAAATTACGAGACCAAGTGCAACAAATTTCACTCTCACAAAAACTAATTGAAGGAAAGTTAAATGGTTTAAAGAATGAAATGGAAGCTAATATGGATGGCATGGAAGCTAACATGGATGGTATATAAGAAAATATTAAAGGAAACATGGAAGATTTGAAGATATATTTATTACTAATGGCGAAAGCGTAGTAAAGGAAACTCATGATGAGAACAAAAGAAATCTTAGTCATGATTGTATAGATTCTAACATTGGATTGAAGACCCGCTATGTTCTAAAGATCGATATGAGGAAGTTTGATGGCAAGGATCTCGTAACATGGATACTATATATGGAGCAATATGTTGATCTCCATAATGTGAAAAACACACAAAAGGTATGCGTTGCATCTTTATGTTTGGAACCCAATCAGTTGATATGGTATCGATAGCTTTTCTCTCGTAAAAAAATTGTCACTTACGAAATTTTTATGCACGAATGATAGGACATTATAAGGATATAAAAAGAAACACCTTTTCTACCAAATTGATAAATCTCAAATAAAAGGGTTCAATGGTGGAGCACATTCAATACTTGCAAAAAACTGAGCATATTGGTAAAATATATTATAGAGGAGCATATGACTGATCTGTTCATATGGAAATTAAGGGATAACATCCAACATGATGTTCACCTTTGGGGACATGATTCGTTGGAGAAGGCGTTCAGGTTGGCAAAAAAAATTGAAAGAAAAATTATGGCAACAAGGAAGGCTACCACTCACAACTATAAAGATTGAAGTATTGTTTCCCCTATCCTTCAACAACCTACAATGTTCACACCACAAAGAGTGGAATAAAAAGAGAAAAATGGATTTATTACAGTTTTGATAGGAAATACACTAAAGGGCATAAGTGTGCTGAGAAGAAATTATTTTACATATATTGTGGAGAGGAGGAAGAAAAGGAACAAGAAACATCAAAATAAGAAGATACACAACAGGAACAAACCCTAGAGAAAGAATAAATGAATCTGACCATATCTTGTAATGCATTGGCTGGAATTACCACTCCTCAAACTATCAAGATAGAAGGACATATTAAGAATATAAAGGTAATAGTGTTGATTGATTCGGGAAGTACCCATAATTTTATTCATGGTAAGATAACCAAGAAATTTAATTGCTTCCTATATCTAGAACTAGAGTGCCAAGTGATGGTTTCAAATGGAGGAACCATAAATTGCTCTGGAAAGTGCCATAATATCAACCTATCCATGGTATAATATATGTTGAATAGTCCAATGATTTCCATTCCAATGGGTGTTTCTAATGTTGTACTTGGAGTCCAATGGCTACAATATTTGGGTACGATAGATTTTAATTTTCAAGAAATTTTCTTGAATATTTTTTGGAAGGAAAGGAAGTTGAATTAAGGAGTACTGTAGGGAAACTAGGAAAGATAATCAGCTCTAATTGCATGAAAAATCTTCTAAAGAAAGAACAACGAGGCATAATTGCATAAGTATGCTCGCTAGAGATTCCCACATCATAATTATCTATTTCTCCAGGTCTCCAAAATGTCTTGGACAATCATTCCAACGAATTTGAGACTCCCAAAGGCCTCCCACCTATTCGTGATCATGGTCATGCTATTCGTTTTATTACAAGAAGTGTTCTGCCAAACATTAGGCCTTACAGATATACCCAAAAGAGTGAAATTGAATGTTTGGTTGTAGAAATGCTAGAGGTTGATATAATTCAACCTAGTCAAAGTTCTTTCTCTACTCCAATAGTACTGGTGCACAAGAAGGATGGATCACGGTGGATGTGTCCATATTATACGAAGCTCAACAAGCTCACTATTAAAGATAAATTTCCCATTTGTATCATTGATGAATTATTCGATGGATTCCATGGAGAAATTTACTTCACCAAGCTGGACCTTCATTCAGGATATCATCAAATCAGAATGAACAGTGAAGACATTCTGAAAATAACATTTAGAACTCATTAGGGTCATTATGAATTTTTCGTCATGCCTTTTGGCCTTACCAATGCACCTTCTACATTTCAAGGTTTGATGAATTACATTTTCAAGCCCTTCCTTAGAAAGTTGTGTATTTTTTTATGATATGCTAATCTACAACACATCTTGCAAAGCTCATGTTCAAAATGTTGAAAAAGTGCTCATATTATTGGTAGATAAAAAATTATATGCAGAAACCTCCAAATATTTCTTTGGAGTACAAGAGGTGGAATATTTGTGTCATATTATATCTCATGAAGGTGTTAAGGTACACCCTAGTAAAATTAAATCCATTAAGAAATGGAAAATCCCCACATCGATAAAGAATCTGCGAATATTTCTCTAGTTCACAGGGTATTATCGCATGTTTTTTAAGAATTATGGGAGAATAGCACCACCTCTAATAACATTACTGAAGAAAGATGCATTTTCTTAGACACAAGAAGCAACGAAGGCCTTTGAACATCTTAAAGAGGAAATGTGCCAAGAACGAGTCTTAGCTACACCAGACTTCACAAAAACCTTTATTGTGGAATGTGATGCCTTAGGAAATGGAATTGTTGTTGTTCTAATACAAGAGGAAAGACCCATTGCTTTCTAAAGGCATCCAATAAAAGCAAACTATTTACACAAATCTATTTATGAGAAGGAAATGTTAGCAATACTACATGAACTTAAGAAATGATGACCTTACCTAATGGTTGGACACCTCAAGGTAAAAAAATATCATGATAGTCTTAAATACTTTTTAGAACAAAGATTATCTTTGGAAGAGAAGAAAAAATGGGTCACAAAGATAATGGGTTATGAGTTTGAAATCATCTACAAAAAAGGGAAGAAAAATGTTGTTGCATATGCACACTCACGAAAGGATGAGGATGTGGAAGAATTTCTTTGTTCCATTTCTATTATCCAACCAGATTTGGTAAATGAAGCAAGGAATGAAGGGAAGAATGACAAGGAAGTGTGGGCACTCATTCAAAATTTGCAGCAAGATCCCAGCACATTTCATACATTTAGTTGGAAAAATGATGCGTTATGGTACAAATATCGCATATACCTCTCTAATGATTCCCAACTCAAACAAAAGTTTCTTCTGGAACTGCCCACCTCTCCTGTAGGATGGAATTCATGAATTTTAAAAACATACCACAGGATTAAGAAGGATTTTTTTAGGGATGGCCTTAAATCTGATATTCAAAATTTTGTGGCGAAATGTTTGGTTTGCCAAGAATATAAAGTTGATATAATTAAGACCTCGGGTCTATTACAACCTTTATGCATTCCAAGTCAATGTTGGGAGGATGTTTCATTGGATTTTATCACAGGTTTACCCAAGTTATAAGGAAAGAGTGTCATCATGGTGGTAGTATATAGAATTACCAAGTATGGACGCTTTTGTGGATATCTCATCCATTTAAAGCTAGTACAATTGCTACTGCATTTACAGAAACAATTCAAAAGATACATGGAAACCCAAATATTATTGTAAGCAATAGAGATCCTATTTTCACTGGAGATTTTTGGACATAATTATTTTATTATCTTGGTACTCAGTTAGCTCATAGCTAAACTTATCATTCTCAATCTGATGTAGAAACTGAGATAGTGAACAAATGATTGGAAGGATATCTTCGTTGCTTTATATCTGATAAAGAGACACAATGGGTCAAACGGTTGCCTCTGGCTAAATGGTGGTATAACATTTCCTTCCATACTACAGCAAAAATGAGCCCATTTATGGAACTTTATGGATATCATCCACCGTCCATCATATCATATTTAAGAGAAAATTCTAAGGTTCAAGCAGTACAAGATCACATCGAACATCAACAAAAAGTTCTCCAACTCTTAAAGGATAACCTCACTTTCGACGCAGAATACAATGAAACAACAGGCACATCAACATCATAGCAAAATAAGTTTTGATGTAGTTGAATGGGTATTTCTACGAGTACAACCATACAAACAAATGTCCCTCAAGAAAGCTAGGAAGGATAATAAATTATCACCAAAGGATTATGGTATGTACAAGGTGTTACAAAAGATTGGTACTATGGCATCCAAATTGGAACTTCCTGCATCTTCCTGAGTGCACCCAATTTTCCATCTTTCATTCTTAAATAAGGTTATAGGTGACAAGATCTGAGTTCAAACAATATTGCCAGAACTTCACTAGGAAGGAAAAATCATATTGGAACCCGAAGCAGTCACAGAAACAAGAAATCAACACCTACAAAAATGATCAATTTCACAGTATCTCATTAAGTGCAAGAACTTACCCGTTGACGATTCCACATGGGAGGACGAGAATTTTATACAGAAGCATCCAGAACTACTCAAGCGTTGAGGAAATCATTTTTTTTAAGGAGAGAGGCATGTTAGGTCCCTATAATACTAGTGTATTCCCTTATAAATATTGTCATTATATATCCTTACTATTATTGTTTTGCCCTTAAATTATTATTGTTATGTCGGCTCTAATTATATTGTGACCCCTTAGACTCCTATATATAGAAAGGAGGTCTTTTCATGTGTATCATCCTATAATTTCTCATTTGTGTTATGTAAATGAGGTTTCCCCCTTGAATAGGCTACTTTTGAAGTTGTTGATCTATCTCTTTCATCTATTTTGTAAGTTGGTTTCATAACAGAAAGTGGCATATGCTTACTTGTTTTCTGCATAATAATATAACATTGACGAGAGTGTTCCTTAAAAGGGGAGGGAATTGTGACACCCCTTTTATTTTCTTAATTTTGTGGGGAAATTAGGAACTTATAATCCTAGGTTAGAAACATTGATGTTATGAGTTAAAACTCAACGATGTGATGTAATTTTTATTTTTATTTTAAAAAAGGATACGGAGATAAAGGAAGGCGGATAGTCAACATGTTATGATACCTTGAGAAGAATATTTTCCTTGATTTAATTTTCCCTTTGGATGAAATGGATAATATTTCCAAGAAGTTTCTATTAAGAAGTTAGGTTGATGAATGGTCAAGGTGTGATTATAAAAACAAGAGGGAGGATCAATCAAGAGGTTATTCTTGTTTTATCTTTTCAACTTATTTAATTTTCTCTCACATGCATTATTTTGCAGGAACTCTCAAAAATTTGAGTTGGAAAGAGAGTTAGTGGTAGAACCCAAAGAGGTGAGATGTGAGCGAGAGGAAGTGAATGTCTTGCAACACTTTTTATTTTGACTAGATAGCTCTAAGGACCCTGAATGGTCATGTGGCACATAGACCATTAAAGAGAGGAGCGTCAAGGGACTGTAGAGATCATATAAGGACCCCCTTGCGTTGTGTAAACCTACATCGCCTTTTTGTGAATGTTTATAAGCCTGGGAAAAGATGGAAAGGATGAAAACTAAGTTTCTCCTTGTTGGAAATAATACTGAGAGGGGGTTGAATCAGTATTAGCAAGTCAACAATATTTCATTTCCATATCCTGATTCATATACGCTACTTCAGTTAATTAAACTTGTGTGTATATGCAACTATATATAAGGAAACTAGCGTATACCCTGTAAACTTACAACTTAGTTAATTCTTCATATGTTGATCTTTAATATGTGCATTAGAATCATATAAACAGTAACCAATAGTAGTAAAAATAGAACAGACAGTCATACACATGAACACAAGATATAAGGTGGAAACCTAATGTGAGTGAAAACCACTTGTTTCAATCGTCTCCATCTTCCTTTTATAAGAAACTTCTTTTTACAATATTTTGTACTGGTGTAGTCTTATACCAATATGCAGGCTTCTACCTGTAGAAGGCTACAACCTTCTCTCGTTCTCCATCTTCTCTAGGAAGGGAGTTACAACCCCCTAGCTCTTGTACTAGCTGACGTACTAGTACGTAGGTGCTAACCTACAGAAGGCTATAACCTTCTCTTTTCTTCCAGGGACCATCTTTCATAAATTTTCAGACTGGATCCATCAATAACATCAATCAAACATAAAAATATATCTGCATCAACCAATCTCCTTTGCACCAACCAAAACTGATTCAAACAATCACTTCTGTGAATGTTGTAACTAGAATATAGTAACAGTAATGAGAACCCAAGCTAGAACCCAGAACATTGTAACAACAATCAAAAGTCGCTAAAACATATTTTATGAGGTGTACACTAGTTCAATGTGACGAACCTGTGTGCATACGCACATGTATCAAGGAAAACCTGCATATACGCACTTTTGAAATGCCAAGCCAGCGTGTATACACACATTTGTTATAATGAACCTGTGTACAAATCTGTAAATGATGATTTAACCTTTACAATTATTCAGAGATCAGTTATACCTAGATCATCATATTTACAGATTTCGACACGTGCCAATTATTAAGATAAAAGATCAAAACTACACAAAGATACTTCTCTTCAAGCGTTAAGATCTTGACCCATCAATAGAACTTATCCTTCATCAAGCGCTTAGGTTCATCCTTGATTTATATCCAGCTGTGCACCATAACCCAATAACTTGTAATCTAGATCTTTCTCTTCATTAGATATTCAATTCATGAGTACCTTTTCCTAATGATCTTCCCCTCCTTTTATAGTCTTAGGCCTTACTTAATACCATGGTCCAAAACCACTTAGAATCAATACCTTGGACCAAATACCTGGGGTCAACACTTTGGACAAGATACCTTGGACCAATAACATGGATCACAATACCATGGACCAAATACCACAGGCCAAAACTATGTTTTCCAACATGTATGCACATTTCCTTTTGTGAAAGTGCATGTGTATGTCGTACGTGCCATTTGGTGTGTGATCCCGCATGTACACGTGGCTTGGTCAATCGAAACCCGCGTATACCTCTCTTTCTTCATTATGTTTGCCTGAACTATGATCTGTCATCTGCGAGATTTGCCATCAAGGACAACACCTGTGTCATAGCACCAAACCTGTGTCATAATGCCAACAGTTTCCCCCTTTAGACTTGATGGGAACTCCAAGTCACTCTCCCCCTTTGTCATCAAGGGAAAAGGGTTATGCTCCCCTAAAGTACATGCTGAATTCTCTGATATGCTGAAGTGTGTTGTCCAAGCTCCCCGTGATTGTAAGAAAGGTTTGCAAAAAGATGTTCTACAAGAAGAACATGACTCTATACATCATAAATGACCTTCCTATGACCCAAGACTCATACATACATCCATCTCCCAACCAAGTGGGGATATACCAAGATTGACTCATCCACCCAACCAAGTGGGGATATACCAAAAGTTTATACATGAAAAAATAAGAACATTACATCATCCATCCCATGCATAGTGGGGAAACAAAATAGGTCATTTCATGACCTTGATAATAAAATATATACATGACATAGAGACAAACTATCTAAAACAAGAATATGATAGTTATCAGCAACTACCATCAACAACATCTATCAATCACCTTCTAGATCAACAACCATGATCTACCTTTGCACCTGTTCCACCTAAATTTGTGAATTTATACCAAGATATTCGAAGATAATGCCAACAATGCATTATTAGAAGTATATGCTCCCCCTGAACCTATGCCAGATGATCATGGTCCCACTATTTTTCTTCAAACCAACATATACGCAACTTTATCCAAAACAACCCGCGTATGTACGTAGATACACTTCATTAAACTTGTGTACAACTACTTTTCTCTGAAACAGATGAGTTTCAACAGCAAGATGATGCATCAACTACTCCCAGCTTCTGCCTGAGATATTCAAATGTCTCTCTGGGAAGTGGTTTGGTGAATACATCAGCAACCTGTTCTTTGGAGGAAACATACTCCAATTTGACCTTTTGTTCAAGCACTTGTTAACTGAGAAAATGATATTTGATAGGTATGTGCTTAGTCTTGGAATGCATGACTGGATTCTTTGAAATATTTATTGCACTTGTATTATCACATAGAAAGGAGATGAGTGGAGTACATGTGATCTGAATGTCTTACAATGTTTGCATCATCCAAAGGAAATTTGTGCAGCAAGATGCAGTAGCCACATATTTTGCTTCAGCTGTAGATAAAGAAATTGAACTTTGTTTCTTGTTGAACCAAGATACTAATCTGGAACCCATATAGAATGAACCACCACTAGTGCTTTTTCTATCATCCACGCTTCCTGCCCAATCTGCATCTGTATATGCATGAAGTGTAAGATCTGTATCCTTAGGATACCATAAACAAAAATTCCGAGATCCTTGAAGATATTTGAAAATCCTTTTGACTGCCTGAAGGTGTGATTCCTTTGGATTTGATTGGAATCTTCCAAATATTCCCACTACATGCATGATGTCTGGTTGGGTACCTGTTAGATAAAGCAGATTGCCAATCATGGATCTGTAGGTAGGTTGATGTACTGCTGCTGATTCATCATTTGAGTTGAAACTGCATCCTGTTACCATAGGGGTACATACTAGTTTAGAATCTTCCATGCCATATTTTTTCAAGATCTGCTTGAGGTACTTGGTTTTTGATAGAAAAATACCATCTTTATTTTGTTGAACTTGTAAACCAAGAGAATATGTGAGATCACCGAGCAAGGACATTTCAAATTCTTTCTGCATTACCAAAGTAAAGTTTTGACTCATGGCTTCTTCATTTCTACCAAAAATGCTATCATCAACATACACAACAAGTATTAGCAATTTATCATTATCAATCTTTGTATATAGATTGTTATCGGCTGATCCTTTAGAAAAACCTCATTGATGGAGGTATTTGTCAAGACAGTAATACCAGACCCTTGGAGCTTGTTTTAGACCATAGAGAGCCTTTCTGAGTCTACATACAAGTTTTGGATCATTTCCAAGGATGAATCCATTTGTTTGCTCAATATATACTTCTTCTTCTATGTCTCCATTAAGAAAGGCAGATTTTACATCCATTTGGTATACTTTGAAGTTCTGAAAGCTAGAAAGAGAAAGGAACATTCTTATGGCTTCAAGTCTAGCAATAGGTGCAAAAGTTTATTCAAAATATATACCTTCTTGTTGAGCATATCCTTTACAAACAAGTCTAGCCTTGTTTCTAATAACTTCTCCATTTTCATTCAGCTTGTTTTTGAATATCCATTTGGTTCCTATGATATTGTTATCATGAGGTCTAGGAACTAATTCCCAAGTATTATTCTTTTCAATTTTCTCAAGCTCTTCATTCACAGCCTTGACCCAACATTCATCTTTGCATGCTTCATGTACATTTTGAGGTTTGATGGTGGAAAGCAATGTTAGATAGCTTGAAGCTTCTGTAATAGTTCTTCTTGTCTACACACCTGCCTCTTTCTATCCCAAAATTTGAGTCTCCGGATGATTTTTATGAACATATTTGGATGGAGTCTTTTCTTCTACCATTATTTGTTCTTTTGGTGCTTCATTGTTTTCTTGTTTAGAATTAGTTTGATTTGATGTGGAAGGATAATCCCCTCTTCTTCATAATATTTGGTTTTTACTTGCTTTGTATTTTGGCTTGCTTCATCAACCACAACATCAATACTTTCAACAATTTTCCCTAGTCTTTTATTATAACACTTATATCATTTACTTCGGGAACAGTAACCAAGTAGAATGCCTTCATCTTCTCTAGGTTCAAACTTGCCAATGTTTTCATCAGTCCTTTTGAGGTAACATTTTCTTCCAAAAACTTTGAAGAATTTTACAATAGGAGTCTTACCATACCAAAGTTCATGCAGAGTTCTTGTGTTGTTTACTCAAATGTTTGTTTTGTTGAGAAGGTTGCAGGAGCTCCAGAATCATCTATCATGGCACGAGCCATTTGTTGAATAGTTTTCTTCATCCTTTATACCACTTCATTTTGCTGAGAAGTCCTTGTGGTAGAGAATTCCCTTTTTATTCCATATTCTTCACAAAATTCGAAGAATTCATCTGATGTAAATTCCCCTCCTCGATTAGACCTAAGGCATTTGATTTTGTGATCTGATTCATTTTCAACCAATGCTTTGAAGGCTTTGAACTTTTCAAATGCTTCATCTTTATGCTTTAGAAGTCCTACCCAACACATTCTGGAAAAGTTGTCAATGAACAATATCAAGTATTCTTCTCCACAAGGTGACTTTTTCCTTGATGGACCACATAAAGTAGTATGAACAATTTCAAGAGGCTTACTAGCTGATCCTTCCTTCTCAGGGAAATGAGCTCTGGTTTGCTTACCAAATTGATATGATTTTCATATTGTATTTTCTGGAATGCTAATATCAAGAATATCACAAACAACCTAGAATATGCATGCTTTTCTTATTTGAGAGAAGCTTAGATGCCCCAACCTTCTATGCCATAGCCATTGCTCATCATTTTTTCTTAGGTAGCATTTTCCTTGTCCTCCTTTGAGTATTTATAGTTTGTTTGGAGTTCTTATACCTTTGATCACTATTTCTCCTGTATCAAGCTCACGAACAACACATCCATTTGATCAAAATACAACTACATTTCCTTGGTCGACATACTACTTCATTTCCTTGATCACACATTCGACTGACACTCAATAGATTATACTTTAGACTATCAACATACATAACATTCACATCTTTAACCTTTTCTTTTAAGACAACATAACCTTTACCTTTTATGACAGCGGGAGTGTCATTTCCAAATGAGACCTTCTTTTCCTTTTCTAAGGTATTATATGACTAAAATTTTTCCTTATCACTTGTCTTGTGTTTCAAGCATCCACTGTCGATGTACCACTGATTTCTTGTCCTTCTGCATACAAGGATATCCACATCTTTCTGGTTGCGGTTCTTTATTTTTCCAAGTTTTGGGACCCAATGAAGTTTGCTTGTTCTGAGATGTTTGCCGAAATTTGCTCCTGCATTCAGAATCTTCATGACCAAAGTTTTTACAGATAGAGCATTCTATTTCATTTTCAAGAAGTGAAAAGTTATTGTAGGTCCTTTTCATGATCCTTGTCACATTCTTTTGATTTCATGCTTCTCTAGTCATGATGGTCTTGTAAGCAACACATTGAGTAGCTTTTTGTCCAAAGTGATGACATGAAAAACATTGGCCATTATAGAAATTTCTACAATTATGAAACCTACTGACCTGGTGATTGTAGTTTCCATTGACATTCATTCTTGAAGAAAATTGAGTATGATTTACTTGAGGTTGGTTGTAGCTTCTGTTCATCCTTGAAGTAGATTGACCCTGATTTACTTGGTGATCTACTTTATGCCTTTGCTGACGAGTGTCAAACTGTTCACTGCTTTTTATTGCATCAAGATAGCTTTTAGTGGAGGTGGACGGTTTCTGTGCTTCTTCAGTATATCCAAGACCTATATTTATCCAAGGAGAGTGCTGCACTTTGATAATTTCATTTAGGGTCTCTGATCCTTTAGCAAATCTAAGATTGAGATCTTTTGTTTTCTCAATATCCTTTCTTAGACTCACAATTTCATATTCTAATTTTTCATTTTGTTTTTCCCTTTCAGCAAGTTGGAATGTCAGTATCTATAATCGTATTATTTTCTTCTAAACAAATTTTAAGTTTAGAGATTTCTTCATAAAGACCATATTCATCTAAAGCATCCAAGAAATCATCATCTTCAAAAGCCATAAGAAGTCTATAATCATTACTAATTTCATCTTCATCACTATTTGATAAATCATCGCTATCTTCATGCCTATAGTAGCTCTTCTTACTTACACTTTTTTTCTATTCCATTTTGCGGATTCCTTACTTTTATCAAGATTATCCTTGTGAGGACATTTGGCAGCATAATGACCAACTCTTCCCATAAGCAAAAAATTTGAAAGGTAGTTTACCTCTGAATCTTCCAGAACACTGTTGAAGGTTCTTGACAAAGTTTGCTTCTACCTCTCCTCCTGAAATATGTCCTGATTCATTGAGTTCATCTCTTCCTTAAGCCTTGAATGCAGCTTCTCTCATATCTGATGGACCTCCTTTTCTCATTTCGACATCAGTTAGGATTCCACGCAATTGTGTCATAGTAATACTCTGAAGATCTTTCTTTTCTTCTATGGCAAAAAAATTTGATTCAAACTTAGAAGACAAGGATCTTAAAACCTTTTCAACTAAAGTATCTTTTATTTCCTCACCCAAGTTTTTCATGTGATTAACAATCTCATCTATTCGTAGGAAGTAATGAGCTATGCTTTCATCATTATGCATTTTGAGAGTTTCATATTGAATTCTGAGAGATTTTATTTTTGTACGTTTTAACTGATTGTCTCCTTCATAACTTAGAACAATATTGTCCAATATTTCTTTGGTAGTTTTGAGCAGCATAACCTTGACAAATTCTGAATGTGACAGAATCCCCAATAATGTATTGACGGACTTGGCATTGGTTTCATATTTCTTTTTACCTACCGTATTGTAGGAATCACTGACGGAAAGGTATATCCTCCTTCCATGATTTCCCAAACATCTATTCCAAGAGATTGAAGATAGGTTGTTGTTCTTACCTTCCAATAAATGAAGTTTCTCCCATAAGAGATTGGTGGTGTAATTGATCCCTCCCTTTCGTAGTTACTCATGATGATAGATCTTCCTTCAAGCGATCAAGCTTCTTCTAAAGGACCTGCTCTAATACCAATTGCTGGAAATAATATTGAGAGGGGGGTGAATCAGTATTAGCAAGTCAATAATATTTCATTTCCATATTCTGATTCATATATGCTACTTCATTTAATTAAACATGCTTGCATACGCAACTATATATAAGGAAACTAGCGTATGCCCTGCAAAATTATAATTTAGTTAATTCTTCATATGTTGATCTTTAATTTGTGCATCAGAATCATATAAACAGTAACCAATAGCAGTCAAAATAGAACAGGAAATCATACACATGAACAAAATATGTAAGGTGGAAACCCAATGTGGGTGAAAACCACCTGCTGCAATTGTCTTTATCTTCCTTTTAATAAGAAGCTTTTTTTTACAATATTTTGTATTGGTGTAGTCTTATACCAGTACGCAGGCTTCTACCTGCAGAAGGCTACAACCTTCTCTCATTCTCCAACTTCTCCTAGAAGGGAGCTACAACCCCCTACCTCTTGTATTAGCTGATGTACTAGTATGTAGGTGCTAACCTATAGAAGGATACAACCTTCTCTTTACTTCCAGGGACCATGTTTCATAAATTTTCAGACTGGATCCATCAATCAACATCAAAATATATCTGCATCAACCAATCTCATTTGCACCAACCAAAACTGAATCAAATAATCACTTCTTTGAATTTTATAACCAGAATACAATAATAGTAACGAGAACCAAATCCAGAACCCGAAACACTACAACAGTAATTAGAAGTAGCTAAAAGATATTTTATGAGGTGTACGCTACTTCAATGTGATGAACATGCATGCATATGCACATGTATCAAGGAAAACTTGTGTATACACACTTTTGAAATGTCGAACCAGCGTGTATATGCGCCTTTGCTATAATGAACCTGCGTATAGATCTGTAAATGATGATTTAACATTTACAATTATTCAGACATCGGTTACACCCAAATCATCATATTTACAGATTACGACATGCACCAATTATTAAGATAAAAGATTAAAACCACACAAAGATGCTTCTGTTCAAGCCTTAAGATCTTGACCCATCAATAGAACTTATGCTTCATCAACTGCTTACATTCATCCTTGATTCAGATCTAGCTGTGCACGATAATCCAACAACCTGTAATCTAGATATTGCTCTTCATTAGATATTCAATTCATGAGTACCTTTGCCTAATGATCTTTTTCCTCCTTTTATAGTCTTAGGCCTTACTCAATACCATGGTCAAAAACCACTTAGAATCAATACTTGGACCAAATACCTGGGGTCAAAACCTCGGACAAGATATATTGGACGAATACCATGGATCAAAATACCATGGACCAAATACCACAAACCAAAACTAAGTTTTCCAACATGTACGTGCCTTTCCTTTCGTGAAAGTGCATCTGTACACCGTACATGCCTTTTGGTTTGCGAACCCACGTGTACATGTGGCTTGGTCAATGTGAACCCACATATACCTCTCTTTCTTCATTTTGTGAGCCTAAACAGTGATCTGTCATCTGTGGGAGTCGCCATCAAGGACAACACTTGTGTCATAGTTCCAAATCTGTGTCATAATGCCAACGCTCCTATGTGTGAAGGAGAGTAGACCTCACTTTAATGTTAAAAATAGTTTTAAAACCATCCTCTAAACCCCTGAGTTTAGTTTTCTCCCAAGGCATCAATAATATGGCTCAGGGATGGTTGGTTGTGATAAATATTACAACATCATCTTACCTATGGTTCGATGGAGAGTGAATCACCCTTCTTTAGTTCCATATTTAGTTTTGTTAAATCATATGGAGGATATTATTTTTTTTGGTAAATTTTTTAATTATTTTATTAACCTTGACGTAAAACAATTGAATTGATTTTGGAAATCTTTTCATCCTGGTAGAAATTGTTTTAATAAATTTTGAAATTAATGGGTCGAATATGTGCATGTATTCTTTCCCTACCAATTCCATGTTGCTTTTACTTTAATTTTTCTTTATAGGTTACAAGTCTAAAATTTTCTTATGATTAAAATATAATTTAGGTGTGAGAGAGAAGCGAAGGAAGAGTTTGCGATCATTCTTGGAGTTTAAATGTGGAAGACAAAAATTTATTTATGTAGTAAACATGTCATCTTCGCATTTTATCTATATGTCTTGTTATGAGAGGTTTTAAAGGCTAAAACTTGGAGGATAGCGAGGGGAAGCCTCGTTGAACATTTGTTTCAATTTTTAAATCATGGTTCACTATATTCTTCGATATATTATCTAAGAAAGTTGAGCTTCCTGAATGCTTCTTCAAATAGGTTGTCTTGACATTTTCACTATAAATTTTCTTTTTAGAGGTTTTTAGAGGCTAAAAGTTGTACCATATTAAGGGGAAACGAATCCAAACATATGGTTCATTTTTCATATTTTGGTTCATTGCAATTTTAAATATATGCTTTGAGTAATTCAGGTATTCTAAATGCTCATGAAGTTAGGTTTCAAACATGTTAGCATGGTATTTGGTTGTAACTCTATTTATTTTAGGTTATAGACCATAACAATTGGAGGAGAGAGAAAATATATCCCAAGGTACCCATAGTATAAGTTTCATATATTGGTTCACTATAACTTTGGATATATTCTTGTGGAATTTGGTCCTCATGAATTCTCTTGGATTCAAAACTAATTGTTTTTTTTACAAAAACACAAATGAAGCAAGAAAAAAATTTGATACCCGATATCCTTAACAAGGAATTAAGGGAATAGGTTTGAGAAAAATGTGATGCCCTATATCCCTAATGAAGGATTAGGGGGTTGGGTGTGCAACACCGAAATTCAATCACCCAATGGCCAAAATCCATTTGTAAGTGGTAAGAATATAGTGCCTAGAATATCATGATATTAGAAATATTCATAATGATACATTGAAAATACATTCTCTTCATAAAAAAAAATTGTATATTCTTCGAACAAGCCTAAAGTCTCCAAAATAGAATAATTTTTCCTAATTCATCATACTGAAATTATCACTATAAAAATAATTCAACTTAAGACCTTGGAGCCTTGGAAATGGTAGTCACCCAACATGAGATCATTGAAACTTGTGCAACATAGTAGTATAATATCAATTTATTTCACACTTTATACTATAGTATACATGAATTCTATTTCAACAAAAATACAACATCATCTCATTGAAAAAGTGCTAACAAGCCAAAGAAAAATTACAACTAAAAGGCATGAGAAGGAAAGTAGAAATCGAGATTTAGGTTCTTTATGAAACCCAATAGAAAAATAAAAGATTAATAAGTTCGAAATTTATACAAATCCTCATAAGAATTTAATATTTATTGTAGCCTTAGATGTAGACCATATATGCAACGTTAGTGCAAATTTCTTCTACAATTCATAGGTAATAGATGGAAATTTAGGAATATGAGGATATGCATTTTAGATAGGTAATAGATGGAAATTTAGGAATATGAGGATATGCATTTTAGATAGGTTCTGGTGGTAGTTATTTTCTATTAGATAATAGGTTGATATATGGAAAAGAAGGGATTTTTGCAAGGAACAAGTTTTAGATATGAATTATATCACCTCTATTCCAAAACATCTAATAAATATAAAAATTCAGAAATCAATAGGAGTTACAGGCTAAATAATAAAGAAAAAATTTAAATCTATTTACATGCTTAGGAGCAACAAGTTTAATATTATTACCCTATATAATTATTCCTTTTAATTGTTGCATTTAACAAGGATCAAGAATAAAGTAGTTAGACATAATTGAGAACATATATGCTCAATTGTAGGGGGAAGGGGGGCGGTTCTATCACAGCATAGACACAAAGGATGTTTTTATTTCTTCATCTAGCCACCATCTAGATAGAAAATGATACCAGATGGGTGAATTTTTGAAACATTGTTAGTTATTATGGGAAATTTGGTAACTTTTGCAGGGGATACACTTAGGCAACCTCGTCAGTTTTACGATACATACATGTATTTTAGGTGCCCCTCTACTAGTTTTACACAATGCAAGAGTGATATTTCTTCACCTCCACATAATCCCGTGAGAAACTTCAAGTAGAGGGCTTACTAGGCCTAGCTCATAATCCCACCCTTTAACACTTTTGGGAATTTCCCACCTAATATCTTAAAATTAATCACTATTTTACTCACTAATTCCTCTGAGCAATTGCTTAACTTAATTCTCTTCCTTTTTTCCTCTTTGCATGCAAAATCCTATCCCTCAGTCATTTGTTTGCGTCCACCAAAATCATGACCCACTCTATTCGAAATTATTTCATAGGCCATCCATGATTTCCAAAGTTGGGTGTACTCATTGCATGACTATAATATGCTATTGAGGGGACTCTCTCAACTACCAAACCATCCTTAATAACATTTGGGAAAAAACACTTAACCACAACTAATCAAATTTTATCCTTTAATGATTCAGAAAAAAGGAGAAAATGAGAGGGATAATTTATAATTCAATTATAATGACCAAATTATTTTGTCAAAGGTCAATTAGAATTAATTAAAAGGAGAAAACCAAATCAATCTCATTCTCCCTGTTTCCGATATCATGTTCATTCTAGTTGTGTATACCTCAATCAATGATCTAACATCTTTTTTTAATTAAAATAGCATACATACATATTAATTTTTGTTTATTCAAATGACAATGATAATTACATATTCATGTTGAAAAATACTAACGCTAAGCATAGTTATTTACAATTAGTTAGGGGATAAAAATGGGGATATGACATTATTAATACATTATGAAAGAAACTAAGATTCTGGAATTTCAAAAATCAAGTCATAATTTTATAGAAAACGAAAATAAGAGGTTAATGATCATACCCTAGATTATGATGATAATTTAAAATAAAAACAAGAGATATTTCCATGATAGACAGAATGAGGACATTAAAAAACTATGTCTTTGGTAATAACTCCATAAGAATAATGAAAATGGGATCCCTATAGAAACAACAATATATCAACAAAATGCGATAAACAGAATGAGGACATTAAAAAACTATGTCTTTGGTAATAACTCCATAAGAATAATGAAAATGGGATCCCTATAGAAACAACAATATATCAACAAAATGCATTGAAAATATCATTAGCAAAAACCAACTCAAAAGTTACTTCGCAAACCAAACAAAATAAGATATTTATCTTACCTTACATCCTTTACAAATATAATCAAAATAAAAAAATATCTCAACTATAGTCATATAAAAACAAAAAGTTTATAACTATGGCCATCACTACTTAACAATAACCAAAATGACAATACTTACTGAAATATACACAAAATCATACTCATGCATAAGAAATACCCAAAATTAGAGTTCGAAAAATTAGAGAAATGAAGCAAGTGAAAAGTTTTTGCGGCCTTTGCTACCCACAACACCATCTACACAACAAACACCAGTCACATGATTCAAAAGTTTGTCTAAACCTTTAAAAAATTTGCAAACACCAGTCACATGGTTCAAAAGTTTGTCCAAACCGCAAAGCTAAAAAATTACCACGGGGACTTCACTAGGGAAGCAATAAACACATGGGTTCGTATTGGGGCTATATATCGAGGAGAAAATGATATATTTAATATATAATATGGGTAAAATGTTTTTTATCCTAGTGGGTATATAAAATGGAGTTTAAATATAATGAAAAAATACAAAGGGGTATAAAAAATGTTAATGATAAAATGGATACCTA
>APFE031662472.1:0-56518 GCA_000404065.3 Pinus taeda | reverse complement strand
TATCTCCATTTCTCTTCCCTTCTCTCTCTCCCCTCCATCTAAGTGTATCCCTCTTTCTCTCTTCCCCTCCTCTCCCCATCTTTCTCTTCCATCCTCTCCTCTCTCCCTCAACCTATCTCCCATGTCTCTCTCTCTCTCTCCGCCCTCCAAATTTGTCTCCCTCCCTCTTGTCCCTCGCATCCCTTGGATGCTTAGTTACAATGGATATATGTTAGTTCTTACTAACATTATCCATATTATATACATTCCACATCTTTAAATATAAAAGTATTCTCATTTTTAACTTTATTAAAACCTTAATTTAATTTCTATGGGAATATTTTTAGTAGTGGTTAGGATAAACAGTATAGATATATCTCAAAAGTAATTATAACCTTTTTCATTTTAGCTTCAATTTAAAAAATGTTATAAAATTAAACTAAAATAAATTATTTTTATTGTGAAATATGTTATGATTTTTGGGCGTCTGGTATGAGTTATGGTATTGTCCCACGGTATTGTAACAATGCATATTTACAAGTTAATACTATCCATGTTAAACTAGGGTGAATATCCATTGTTTATAAGAATCTTGTCATATTGTTAAAATATATTTTGATCGTGAAATAAGTTACGATTTTTTGGAATTTGGTACTGATAAGCCTTAATATTAGCCTCACAAGTTCATAATATCAATGGAAAAGTGAGGGTGAATGTCCATGATTAAGAATCTTTTCATATTGTTATAAAATATATTGATTGTGAAATAAGTTATGTTTTTTAGGCATGTGGTATTTATAAGTGATGGCATTGGCCCATGGTATTATAACAAAGCCTATTTACAAGTTAATAATATCCATGGTGAAGTGGGGGTGAAAATCCATGGTTAATAATATTTTCATATTGTTTTAAAATATTTTGATTGTGAAATATGTTTTTTTTTTTTGTATGTGGTATTGATAAGCCATGGTATTGGCCCAAGGTATTGAAATAGAGTCTCAAGTCCCATTGTTACAGGTTAATGATATCCATTGTAATGTGGGGGTGAATATCCATGGTTAAGAATCTTGTGATATTATTATAAAATATTTTGGTTGTGAAATAAGTTATGGTTTTTGGGCATATGGTATTGATAAGCGATGGTATTGTAACAAATCCTATTCACAAGGTAACAACACAAGAAAAATATAACAAATTGAGTTTTAGTATTTTATTATTGTAATTTTTCATTATTAATTAACCCAACATTTAAATGTTTATAGTGATCCCCGATACCACTTTTTTTATTTTTATTTTTTAATTAATCTTATATTTAATATTTTCACATACCCTTACATTACACCTATACATCTACTCTATATAGGGCATTTCCATTATTAAAAAAATAATACATTAAACAATTACCATCAAATTTAATCTCTAAATTCTTTAGTAACTAGTCTCAACATTCTAGTGGGAGCTCCGTAGACAAGTCCAAATTATGTAATCGAACCACTTTGGAATGATTACTTCAAAGGGAAACGAATGATAAATTTAACGTGGGGGAATTTATTATCCAACCATAGCCATCAAATTTGAATATAAACCACATAAAAATTTAAATTAGTTTTCCAATAAAAAAATGGCATCATCTACCAAGGCCACACCTAGGATGGCAAAACACTTGTGGGGATGGCCCAAATTTTTTTCCCAGTAAAATTGTTTGAATTATATTTTTACTAGGGAAATTCTAAAACCCTATGTTACCTAAATTCTTGAAAATCCGTAAATTGTCTTCAATCTTGCATTTTTTTTCCCTGTAAAATTGTTTGAATTATATTTTTACAGGGAAAATTCTAAAACCCTATGTTACCTAAATTCTTGAAAATCTATAACTATAACCTGGATTTACAAAGTATTGTGTAAGAAACATAGGAAGAGTATATCATTCATAAAGTTATAAGTACAATCATGAATAATTTGAAAAACCACTTTACATTTTCGGCTACCAAAAATATACAAATCGTTATAGAAGAGTCAAGCAATACCTCAGGATGGGTCGCATGATGAAGACATTTCTCATCTCGAGGACATATTACTCCAATATTTGCAATTTGAGCACTCTGAGAATTGCTTTATCATTATCTTCATCATTCACCGATGGCTACCAAGGGTTTTATGAACAAGAATGTTGTACTTAGAAAGCTGTAGGTCAAACTCGAAAACAAGGTTCTATTCATATTTCATGATGCTTTTTCTTTTCAAATTCTTTATTGCTAATTTATTTCTTTAGTGCGAACAAAATTTTTTTGCCAGAGAAAAAAATGTTTCGCTATGAGTGCATTTTTTTTTATCGTTCACAACAAAATTTAATGTAATTTGGCTAATTCGAGACTAGATCTATATAGGTATTTATGATTGGCTATAGATATCATCAGACCTTATGTGACTTTTATTCATGGAAGATTTTCTTTGACTGTAGTACAAGGAATCCCACATGGGCATTGGTCACTTATGGGATTTTCATTTTCCTTGATTGGTCTACATCTCATCATAGTCTTGGTCTTCACATTAGCTTTGTTAGGTATGTATTTTAATCTTTACTACTCAAATTGCAATGTGTATTTTTTTGTTTAGGAAATAAAATTGCTCATGGGTAATTTTCCACTTTCTGTTTACTTCTTGTATTTGTGATGTCTGTAAGAAAATTAATTAAAAGTAAAGTAGCATATTCCGTTTGGCAGGTTTTGCTGACTTTGTGATGTCTACTTCACAAAAAGTTTTTAAAATTAGAATTAATATGGCATATCCATTTTTGAGGATTTTGTTTAGCATCAGTGCCACTATCTCCTTGTAATGCATATTGAATGATACATTGCAAATTTCGTTGTTAAAATGCACATTAGTGGAGATGGTGTTTTGGTAGTTAGCATAGCACAATAGTATTTAGCATAGGAGGACCTTCATGACATATATGCCCCTATAATAAACTACATGAGAGATATGCCTTGGTCTTCTCATTAGATAAACACAGAGATTTTATTTTTTTCTATAATTGTAACATATTATCTCTCATTTAGGCACTAACATTTCTTAGACATACTTGTTTTTGTGTTTCCCTATTGTCTTTGTCATATTGTTTCAATTGCAAGCTAACATAAAAATAAAAATTTTAGTGAAATATATTTCCACGAGGATTTTGATATGTCTTAATGACATTATCTCCATGTAATGTATATTTTATGATACATTGTAAACTTCTTTTTTGAAGTGCATATTATTGAAGGTTGCATTCTGATATTTAGCTTAACATAATAGTGATTGACATTGGACAGTCATGACGGATATGTTGATACAATTAATAGCAATTAATAAACAGAACACGGCATCACTTAATATGGTATATATTGGGATAACACAATTGGATGTGGTGGTTTTGGACATCTCATGGTATATATTCCTATATGTACACTCATTATATGTTGCAGTGCTAGCTGCACATTCGTTGTCTACAATCAAATAGGTGAGTGCCCTAGTTCATGTAAAAGTTTGTATTTGGTAAGGGATATGTCACATTTGAATTATGATGTTTATGTGTTGTAACTTTTTATTGAATATTTTACTTGGAGACAAAAAAAATATTGTCTACCACTAATAAACATGGAAAAATACACCCTAAGACTAAATTTTGTCATCAGTGATGTACTAATTTACAAAAATTGACAGAGTATAATTGGATCAATGGGGGAACCATGAAAATTTATTTTGGTTGATTCCATGAAGAGCTTGCACCTAGGACTTTTACCTAGTTCCATCCCTTTCAAATTTATGTCATTCGGATGGGGTAAAGCACATTGAAAATGTAATCCTGGTGGACAAATCAATTGTCTGTTGACCTAAACATTGAACTAATACTTCATTGCCAAGAAGAGAGGGTTTATGAATGACCCTATTAGAGAAATTTGGTGCATGTAGTGGTAGGGAAGACATTGTAGACCATAGGTGTGAAGGTGCCTACTCAAATGCATGACGTGTTTTTGGTAATGTGAATTCATGGATGGGATATTACATTGTTTACAGTCTATGAAGAACAGGGCATGCACATGCGGTTGGCTGACTAAGGCCATTTTATATTCTTTCTATTGTGTTTTGACATAAATTTAACTCTTTTTCTTGCTCACCTTTGGTTTTCTTGAATCTTTCTTAAACTATTTTAGGACTATTGTCTCTAAAATCCCTATGAGTCACTTGTTTGTCATATGGTTGGGCTAGAGCGAACATGGCTTAAGATATCAACAAAATCTCCTACTAAAAACTTTGTTAACTGATTTATTTGTCTTTATTTTATTTTTTGCTCGTTATTTCTCTAGTTTCTACGATATTATCCTTGTAATGAAACCATTAGAGAACATCCCCTCTTTCTAGTTTTTCAACTAAATATTTACATGTGGCATTGCATCGAGAGGTTCATTCTATAATCGACATCTCTAGTATGCCAAAAGCCATAAATATATAAATTTGACGTATTATCAATACAATAAAACCAATGTAGATTCATATTAATCATGTATCTATCATGTGTTGAGATTCAAGGTGCCAACATTTTTTAGATTACAAAAACTTAAGGAAACGTTTTCACTTCAAAGGATTTTTTCTGTCTTGGTGCTTAATAAATATATGGTTAAGATAGATCTATGCAGGGTGATTTGAATTATGAGACACATAAATATCACTTTTTTATATATTCATATCCATCTCTCTCAACCATGTTTGACATTTTTCTTATTTCCTGTTTTGGTCGGCTTGCCAGATTATGACCACATTTGTGCTTGTTTATTGCAATATATTGTTCATATCTCTTATAATATCATATTAATCACCTTGGGCCTAGAGCATAAGAATTTACAGGAGAATGAATTCATGGAAATATTTTGGTTATGTATTATAGTTGCATATGGGAGCATACACAATGGAATAAAAGAAGGAAAATGGAAATATAATGAATAGAGGGAATGTGTTGAAGGTTGGAAAATATCACTAGTAAGTATCTCGACTAAGGAGAACTATGAATCCAAATTTGCACATTGTTACATACTAAAAATAAGGGTTAATAAAATTCATCATGGCTACTTGTAAAGAAAAAACAAATTAGTGGGTCCAATTTTGGACCATTGACCAGTCCTACCTTCATCTCTTATGGCCTTCCCAAAGATTTGTAGGTAACAACTAACTTCTCCTACAAGATGTAGCATTGATCCATAGACATATGTAATCATTAATTCCCTTCATAAATTTGGGTATGTGTTATATTATTTGTACCAGTAGCCTCATGTGTAGGTCATATATGTTAGGGGAAATGTGATCATACTCAATTGAGATGCAACAAAAAGGATTATCTATCAAGATGCTAAAAAATCATTTGGAAATGGAAAACTCTAATGTTAAGTATAATTCATCACTCTCAGAAAAGCTAATATCCCTTTCCACCCACAAAGTGAAATTTGGCCATAGAAAGGAACAAGTTCATGTAGCAAGACTTCAAATGTCCACTAGGTTGGTTTTGGATAACTTTAATAATATCAGTTGAGCGTAGTTGAGTGATTTTCTTCCAAAATAAAGAAATATCGGTTGGCATCATATAATTAGTAATTTTTTTACATGATGAATGTTTTCTTATCATAAATATTGTTTTCTTATCTAAAACTCCACTAACGAAAACTCAAATAATGCACATGCAGGAAAACAGAAATCAAGAAAATGAAAGTTGACAACTTAACTAATGTAGCAACTAATTCCCCCAATACTTGTTATGATTGTTCATGGAAAATAACTTGTGGAATATGAGAATGCAACATATACTCTTGCTAAAACAACCTTGCGAGATGCATGCAAGTTAGCTTCCAGGTCCAATAAAGATATGGGAAAGAAACCTGAAAATGAAAACTTGTATTTATCTAGTTTGATTCACTTAGAATAATCAATCAATTGTATTACAATTAGGATTTTGTTAGATCTACTTTCATTTTTATATCCACTCTATTGTTTTGTAATATTGACCATCTCTATTAAGATTCTTTTTCTATCTGAAATATGCAAATTTTCCTTTTAACGTGAAGTATTGTATGAAATACTGTATACAGTTTTTTACTTGCTTGAATTATCTATCACATGGTAAAACTATATTTTTTTAGTACAAGAATCATTCTATGAAAATCAATGAAATTCACAGCTTCATTTGAAAAGGCCTTTGGGAAGCTTCAAAAACCAAAAATATTGAATGTGATTTCTTTCTTAAGGATCGCAAAAAGCTTCATGGATAGATAAAAAAAAAAAGAAATGAGGATGAGTTCTCTAGGTAGTATTTCTCTTTGAATAATACTAGTAGTTGTAGTGGATTATCAATATAATTTATAGTTGTTCATCAAGCTTCAGCAAAAAGCTTATCCCTTTTTGATTGATTATTAATTGATGGATTTGTTATTTCTACTTGTTTCTCTTTATTGATGTTTCTGTACTAACTAGTTTGAACTAATTGAGGATCAAACATTGGTGGTATTGTTGTAATATGTTAAATTATTGTTTGTATTGGATCAAGTATTTGATGTAAAAGATCAACCGATGTGTTATATCTTGGAAATTACAAGTATGGTAAATATGATAAAACTATTGGTGCTTTGTATGTAAATTTTTAAAACAAATCAAAACTACTCTTTTACGAAAAGTCTTTCAGTAGAAATCAAATAACATAATTTTTTTGCTGATTCGTTTCAAACTAGTTTGTTCAACACAGGTTGGTTTGAAATGTGTCGGCAAATTATTTTTTTTATGTGATTTCTACAGAAATAATTTTCGTAATTCATTATGGATTACAGAACCCTGAATTTAAAAAATACTCTTATTTTATCTTTTAATTATAATGATTACTAATGTTTTGAGTTTGAGTGACTGACGATGGTCACAGGTGTTCCCTAAAATTGTAAGATTGGTGTTGGAATTCAATGTGGATTTTTCATTAAAGAATCATATATAAACTTGAATATAAAATTTACATTCCAAAATAATCCTATTAGGGGGATTACTAGTGGTGATTGCTACATATTTTCGATGTTGGAAATTTACTCCAAACCACAACTAATATATTTTATCACAGGTCAAGAACATGATGGTAAGGGAATTTTCTTTGAAATTTATTCACTTATATTGTAGTGATCCATAAATATAAGAAAAACATTAATAATTTGATATAGACTAGTTGGCTTATTCATATGTAATAATGGACCCAAATAGTAGTTCTTATCTGAAGAAATGCTCATCAGACTATGGCATTCTTGACATCATCAACCTCCAGCCTTGGACTTGTTCACTTAGCATTCTACATTATCTAGTTATATACATGTATACAACACTATCCTATTATTGTATCATTTTTACTTCATTTCATTTTATTCTAGACTTAGCTTTGGCTTTTTCTAGGAGTTTTGTTTGTACTCCCACACTATATAAGTAATCTATAGCTTGAGCTTTTTAGCATGTAACCTAGTTGGCATGATTGCACCTAACATCCCTTGAAGGTTGAATACTAAGTTTACTAAGCTGTTATTTTATGTGGTGATGTTTTGTTTTCTTTGTTTATACAGGTCATCTAGCCACATAATGGCCACTATTTCCCCACTAAAGAAAACTTGTTGTAGTTTCTTTCTTTTCTGGAGGGAAATGGCATTGACAATATTGTTGATGTTAAGGTATATATCATATAAATCCTTTATAGTCTTATTGATTTTATATTCCAGTGTCCATCATCTTTCATGCCTTATACTCTACATTGTATCTTCTTTATTTTTCATGAAAGGAACTTAGTATTAATGGTAAGAAGCGTGAATTGAAGAAAGAGGAGAACAATAACATTGGAGCAATGAAATGCAAATTAAAGAGAGAGAGAGAAGAGAATTGGTCTAGTAATACTTATAGATCCAATATCTGACATAAGACACACATAGAGACTGATGGTCAAGTCCACATAGTTGGCGAATTCACATGCAATGCCTTGACAACACAATGATAATGTTTTGAAGTGATGAAACAATATTTCATGTGTAAATTTTACTCCAACCAATATTAAGTTGGAAACTCATATTGTGATACTTGACATTTTATATAATATAATTTTCATGGTTGAAATTATTTATAGTTGCACTTGATATTATTTAGTATTATAATTAACATTTGTAACTTTTCGTTTTCATATTAGATGAGAATGTACGTTATATGATTTTTTTTATTTAGTAGAAAAATCATACTAATCAATTTATGTTGATTAATAATGAACATATAAAATCAATCTAAAACTACTAAATTAGTAGTTTATGTTGATTTATGATGATTGCAAATAAAATGAATATATGACTAAATTAGTTGCTCGTAATGGTTGTTATTGAAACTAAATGAAATGACTATAAACTACTAAAGTAGTCATTTATATAATGAATATGAAAGTACCAAAAAAATATAAATGACCATCGCAAATGATAAATTTGTGATTACAAATGATGACAAAATTTTACATGTATACAACTATCAGTAGCTAATTTATAGTATCTTATAACATGACCAAAATTTAGTCGTATTTCTTTGGACATTAAATGGTTTAAAACGATGACTAAATTTACATATATATGACTATTAGTAGATAGTTTACAGTGTCCTATAACATGACCAACATTTTGGTCATATTTCTTTAATCATTAATTGGTTTTCTCGGACGATGATTTAGTAATATATTTTGTTATATATTTGGTTATTAATTGTGGCAATTAATAACTAAATCAATGACTAAATTAATGACCACATTAATGACTAAATATACTACTAGATAATAAAATTGATACAACCAATTAATGACTAAGCTAAAAACGACTAAAAGTTGGTCGCGTTATAAGATAATGTAAATTAGCTACTATTGGTCACCAACCAGAAAATAGTTGTTTATGTGCAAATTTTAGACATTTTTTTAGTAACCAATTAGCCATTTTGTACTAGTGTCCATAAGAATAATAAAATGGGATCCCTATAAAAACAACATTATATCAACAAAATGCAGAAAAATATCATTCAACAAATTAAGAAAAACCAACTCAAAATTTACTTAGCAAACCAAGCAAAATAGGATATTTATATTACCCTAGATCCTTTACAAATACAACTAAAAGAAACAAATATATCAACTATACTAATTTAAAAAAAGAGATTATATGACTATGGCCATCACGCCCTAACAATAAACAAAATGACAATACCTACCAAATAATACACAAAATCATAATCATGTATGAGAAATGCCCTAAATTAGAGTTCAAGAAAACTAGAGAAATGAAGCAAGTGAAAAAGTGTTTGCGACTCCCGCTACCTACACAAACATCTACAGAACAAACTCCAATCACATGATCCAAAAGATTTTCCAAACCTTCATAAGTTTTAAAAAACTAAAAAATTACCATGGGGACTTCACTAGGGAAGCAATACCATACCATGTGGGTTCATATTGGGGGTATATATTGAGGAAAAAATGACATAATATATTTAGAATATAATAGGGGTAAAAGGTTTTTATATTTGTGGGTATAAAAAATGGAGCTCAAATATAATGAAAAAATAGAAAGGGTTAAAACAAATGTTAATCGAAAACTAGATACCTACAATATCTTGTGAAAGTAGGGTTATTTTAAATTGGGAAGGTGTATTGGGTTTGGATTGGTAAAAGGTTAAAAAATGTGATTTTTAGAGTTATTTTCCGATATTTATTCAAATTAAGGGTATTGTTTAGTATTCCATGAATGTGTGTGATATGTTAGAGGTTCATTGGGTAAAGCCTCCAGAAAATTACCCTCCACATTAATATATTTTGACACTAGATCATATCCTACATATATTGCAAGGAATTCGTTAGTATAAATTCACTCTCAACAATTTTGTTTAGAATCAAATATGTTCATGGTAAAAATGACGATGTTATCTAAAAAGATGAGTTGGAGTCTTTCATATCTAGTTCAGACTAGTTCAAACCAAGAACTATACGATTAATAACTACCACAAAAATAAATTAAATACCAATAAATGAGGATGACAAAGATAAATGATACACTAGGAAACCAAAGTGACAATGTTATTGATTCCGCCATAACCCCTAAAAGAGAATACCTCCAAATCATTAGAGATGACAGTAATGGTATGAAACGAACAATTATACCCAACCAATTCTTGGAACAACAATTTTAAAGCCTAAAAAAAAAATCAGAATTCAGCCTTCAATGCAAGCTAAATAAATCAAAAATATTATCCTACATTGTCAAATACAAAATTAAATGAAAGGAAATGACTATGTTAATCACTCTTGACAACACCCAAAATGAGAGAAACTCCAAATGAATGCACACAACTATCATTGTTCCCAAGCTAGAAATACTCGATGAATAAACTAATAAAAAAGTATTTTAAATCATATTCTTGATACTTATCTCAACAATGAGACTAAAATAAATGTTTAGGATTGTCACCATGCAACAAGGAGAACCAAACCTCCTCCAATCCAATACAAACTATGACTATCACCCCCATGAAGGTAGGACCATATCAATTTACTAGCAGCAACAATCGAAGTAGCTAATGACCTCCATTCACATCTCTCAATAAGAAATCATTCATGTTACCAAGACAAAACACTTCCATGTCGAATGGTGATTGTTGGGTAATTCAATTGACTACTAAATTACTTGTCATTAATTTTCAAACCCTGGGTTTCGTGAACTTGTGAAGCACACTTGCATTACATATGCTAGAGATCAACTTTCAACTTTAAAAAAAATAGTTAATATATTTCAAAATGATGACAAGAAAATGAAACTTATTTATGAAGATCACTATGATTCGTATGCACATGTTCTTTCCCAAAATATAAATAATTAAATAAATTCAAAACAAGCTAAGATAATGTTAAATATTTATTCAATGAGGCAAAAAATGAAACAATTTTATTCTATGGAACTTTGAAAGATAAAACTACTCCAAGATTCTTGAAAAGGAAATCCTCACTAAAGAAGCATCTTTTATGAATTCTTCAAGGAAATTTATGTTGAATATATTCTAAGAATTCTTGAAATAGATTTAATCTCAGTTTTAAAACAAAATAAAAAAAAAATGTCTACTTGTGAATGAAATTCTATTTTATAGACTTGAAATTACTCTAAAAAGAATTCCCATAAGAGAAATGAACAAAGCATAAGAGTATTGATGTGTGTATTCAAAATCAGATCTCAAACTAAGCATAAAGTAAGCCTTTTTTGTTTTCTTTTGTTTTATTGTTAAGCATTCAAACTGTGATGGAACAAAGAAAAATAAGCAGAGATACTATTCAAAATAAAATATTAGAACATCTAAATGCAATGAAATTCAATCAGAAATGAAAAGTGTCAAGAAATTAAATCAAAATGAAAGACATCTAACTATTCTCACACATCTTCAGGGGGTCCCTCCTAATAAGTGTGAGTTATTGGAAAATAAAAAAATGAAATAACGATTACAGCAATTCCATAACAAATATTTGTATTAACTAGAGTGTGCAAAGAATTTTTTCTTCACACTAATAATTCTTTGTAATAACATCAAAATTTGAACTTTGTTTTTCTTCCAAATGAAGCATTTATATACAGTGTAGATTGTAATTGCATTGAGAATATTATGTCTAAGAATAATAAATAAAATTCCACCTTATTTCAACAAATTTTCTCAAGCCTAACTCATTCTGACTTCGTTTTTTCTTGACTGGACATTGATTGACACATTGGCACACTGTTTGCTCATGCAATCTACAAAAATAGGGCTCCAAAGAACCCAAAAATGTCTCAAATGGTAAAGAATTTGAGGAAATTGTTTCCAAGGAACCTAATTGAGCTCATTCTAAAAACAACCAATGTTTTCGTTTTTGAAAATTCCTTTTCGTTCGCTCAGAAGATGTGTTTGAAGTTGACTAGTCAAAATTGCTGAGTTTCTCCTTTGATTTCTTGTTGGAGGTACACACATTAAAAATGGGTGGAATTTGACCAATACAAATCCATATTGGAACCATTAGAAACAATGTCCATATGCTGGATTTTCTTCTAGAGTGGTGCTACTACCTCAGCCATGGAGATAGCTATGGAAGCTTGACTGAGCTATAGAAACTTGAATTAGCCAAACTATCATTAGTAAGCCATGCATAATTCTTCTTTTTCTATTAAAAACTAGGGAAAACATTTTTAATTAACCACTTAGACATATAGAGGCACATCATGAAGAATTATGGTAAAAATGGTGAAACGTGAGTGAAATGGTGGAATGGATGGTCGCAAGTAATGGCTTAATGAATGCCAAAGACATGTGAGAATATTGACAAATCAGTGACCCAACATTTCCTCCACAATAAGATATTTTCATGTCCTCATGAAAATTGAGTCTTGATATTAATGATATGGAATATTCTTTTTTTCTTAAATTTATGCTGATTGAGCAAAGAAAATAAAGTATATATGTTGTTGCTAGTAACTCCTTTTACATTCTCTTATGATGTCAAAAGAATCTTTTGTCGAATTGTTTTCACTTTGTACTCAAATATTGCTCTTGTTTGTTGCATATATTCTTGCAAGGTAACAAATTTTTGATCTCGTACTCATAGAAATGAAAAGTGTGCAGCAATCTATACAAAAGTGAAAAAAAAACATTGTCTTCGATATTTGGGAATGAAATGATATTTGTTTCTCTCTCTCAAAGATAATCCATTTTATAGGCATACTGTTTGTGTATACTTTAGAGTACTTGGAATGTCTCTTTTTCTATTAAATTTTTTATGAGCTACAATTTCAGCACATACCTTAGCTAAATCCATCTCTTGCCTAGTAGAGGAGTCAAAATACAATAGATTTCTTTGACCTCTACTCTTTCCAACAAATGATCTAAGAAAATAGTGCATGCATCTATTTTCTCTTTTAAACAAATACATAGTGGAACAAAGCATCCTAAAATAAGACATTGAGGTCTATCATTTATACACAACAAAAGTTATGACCACCAACCAATGCCTTCATTTTTTCACAAGCATGTATTTAATCAACCTTTACTCCAAACCCTTCAAATTTTTCTTGCATCCAACTATTAAGCACATCATAAGCTAGCATATTAATATTTCACTATTGATATCAGATTTCAAACTCGGGGACTGTAAGACATTCATGATGACTTCTACTATGGATCAATGACATGCCAAGGTTTCATACTCATACTATTTACACGATGACTTTTGAATATATTGCACACTATTTCTTGATGACAAAGCTTGTGGATAGATCATGAATTTGGTATGAGGGATAGATAAATGATGGAAAATATGGTTGAGTGGTTAAGTCAATGATGAAAAATATGGTTGAGGGCTATGTTAACGATGGAGAAGATAGTTTACTTGTATGGTAATTGAAGTGGTTATTTATCACATTTTCCAAAATTCTTAATAAATTTAAAAGTCTTATACAATTTTTTACCTCAAGTTTACATTTTGAAGAACATGGTGGAGAAGATAACATGATCTGGTGTCGATTTTTCTCAGGTGTGTTGTTCCATCACTTTGACGTTGATCCACATAACGCATCATTTTCATGTAGTGAACTTGTTTTTCCAGTTTCTATCAAATGGTAAATCAGATTCTCCTGAAATTTTTTGAGGTTGTTACCATTAATATTATGCATCTTCACAAAAAAAATCTTGGCCAATGCCTACAAAAATCTTGAGAAAAATGAAAAATGGTTGTAGATGACAATGGCCAATTTGTTGAAAAATACAAAGTGGAATTTCTTGAAATTTTGTTTATTTATTTACCCTACCATGATTCATTTACCCTAAAAAATTTAGGACCAATAGATGCACATTTTGCAATTTATTATCAAACCAATTTTTTCCATGTTTCACTCTCCACGCTATACAGTGTAACAAAAACATATGCCATGAACTCATTTTAATTCCAAATTGAGCGCTTCAAAATTGAAACAATGTATTTTTACCATTTTTATGCCACATACCTTCCAAATCCCATTTTGATGAAGAAAATACGTTGTTATGAAAAAACATTATTTCTTTCTTTATGTGTGTATTGGTGAAAATTGAAAATCTGCCTTAAAAACCCCACTGAATTATTGTGAAAAAATGTTTTTTTTTTAAATTATGCCCGTGAATTACTCAATTTATCATACTCTGATAAAACTGAGTGTCTCAGAATTTTTTATTTATGCTCCAATTTCTTGTAATGTTCATGCCAAACCTTCCCTGGAACAAGCTTCTACAACCAAAATACAGACTGCAACAACAATAGCTACAGAAAATGCAACTTTCCATAGTTGTTGAAGAAAATGCAACTTTCCATAGTTGTTGCAGAAAATGTCAATCTCTTTTGAAGTTGTTTTTCCTGAGTCTAATCTGGACTATTTGATGTATGTTGAAGTATAAGTCATGAAACATAATGCATGTTTGGCTGAAATAGACCCAATTTTATTGATTTTTTTTAAAAGGAAATGAATGAAGAAGAGTTGTAGTGGTGCCATCATATTGTTGCTGAATGAAAAAAAGATGAACATGTTGCTACAAGAAACAAGAAGATGAACTATTGTAAAAAAAAAATATTCCACTCGACCATATAGTTTTCATCAAAACCAAAATTCATGGTACAACTCTGACCATGCGAATGGATGTTCCGAATTTGAGCATGGAAATAAATCATTGCATTACCGATCCCTGATTAAAATCATTAACCAATGTGAGAAAACATTGATAATGTAAATGAGTGTTAAGGTACTTGAGTGCATCTTAATATGGATGAATGAATGTGTTGAATTCAAGTCACCTGTAAGATCTGACAATCAAGAGAAATTGTTGTATTCCCATTGTTGTGAATGACGAGGCTTGGCATTGATGTATGAAAGTTGTAGGGAACTACAAATAATCTTTGATATTGGTCCATATAGGTGTTGAAGTCGATGGGATAAGATCTATTGGAAGGTGGACATTAAGAATCCCACATCAGCCAACTCAAGAATAGAACCAAAAGTCATTTCAAGAACCATAATAAAATATTGAAACCAACATGAAATTATACAACTTATTATGGAATTTGGCTAGAAGTTTCCTTTTTCAAACAAAGATCATGTCCAATTGCATCAATAAACTAGTTTTCACATTAAGACTTATTTTTCTCTTTACTTTTATTTTTTATTTTTTATGTCCTACTCTACTTGAAAAAGAAATCTCGTTCAAGTATATTAATAATTCCAATGGAACCATGTTTATATAGATATGATAGATAAAATCATATGCATGTTTGAAAGATAAAATTTGATATGTACCTGTATATGAGAGACCAATTGCATGGATTGAAATGTTGTCAGAGAATATTAAAGAATTGACCACTGGGATCCGATGACTATCTTGAACCAAGATTCAATATAATCTTGTCTTCCTTGGATTTCTATTATCATGCCATGCAAATCTTTAGAGATGTGATCCTCATTCATAGAATTTGGTGATAGGCATGTAAGAAACTTTTTAATCCCAGGTTCCAATAATTGCTCTTCTTCAACGGGCATCCATGATTCTTGGACCTTATGTTAATCTTCTTCTTCTAGTTGTTATTCTTCAATGAGAACTGGAGAATCATTTTTCAATACCTCAACATTATAAGTGGACTAAGGTATTTTATTATTGGGGATACGAAAGCGTTGTGTAGGTAGTCGAGTGGGAATGGATCATTGGGGTTCTTGTATGGGTGGTAATGGGAAAGGTTGAATTGAGTTCAACTGAGGGTGAAACTGATGTTGTGGTGGAGGTGAATGGTATGGGTAAAATTGATATTGGTATTGAGGATAGTGAGGAAAACATTGAGGATGCGTTGGTTTTCCTCTATAAGGCAAACCTTGTTGACAATATTGGTTTTGATGTTAGGATTGAGATGGCTAGAGTGTCCAAGAGAAGGGTGTTTGCCAATTACTTTGAGATTGTTTTGCATAACCTTGAAATTGTTAATTAAGATCTTGCATCATACCATGGTCTTTTGGAGCTACCTAATACCATTATTCTAGTGTTTGATTTTCTCCCTAGTAAACTACCTTGAACCCTGGTAATAATGAGAAATCTTTATTAGTATGTGATCTTGCACAGATTTCACAAATTTTAACGTTATCAAGTTGGCATTCATGCAAAACATGTTTCTCTCTACATTTAGGGCAAAATATAAATGAATTAAAAAACTCAACTTTTTTTCTTGTTTTTCATTCTTAGCATATCAAATTATTCATTAATATTACCAAGAATGTCTAGAAAATTGTTAAGTTCAATTTGACTTACCAATCATGGTGTCGATTTAATTACTAATGTCATAACTAGATCCTGAGGGGATATTCCATACTTTGCTTTTCTGCTTGATATGTTCTAGCACAATTCACAAATATCTTGAAATGATAATTGAGAGACATCTCCTTTGTTGATCAGGTTAATAAGACCAATCGATTCATCCCTCATAGTATTAGTAGGAGAGATTTTAATTTTTCTGATCCTAAACTATGCAATTTAGATCTTTTGACATTATAAGTAAATATCTCCACTAAATCTTCTAGGCTTTTGTTCACACCTAATCATCAGGATTGGGTGAATAAATAAAATCAATGTAAATAAATAATAAGAGATATGAACAGTCATTGGGAGATGAAGTGAACAGTCTCCCTCATGTATATAATAAAGACCAACCTGAAGGAATAATATGAATTGATTTGTGTTGAGGAGTTACTGCCTGGTTTGACATGGTATCAGAGTTAGCTCCTAAAATTAGTTGTAACTCCCTTCTGCCATTGTCTTGCACTCTGTCCCTCTGTGGAGTCTGTCCACCATAATTAATTATGCGCCATTTCTACCATGCCTCAGCTCTGAACACCTTCTGAATCACTGCGTTGAATGCCTTCAGGCTAACAATTTTGTAGCTATGTGGAGGAGTAGTGAAATGTTGTTGCGTTGATGGTTCGAGTAGCTATGCATAGGATCAATGAAATGTTGCTACGTTGATGGTTTGAGTAGCTATGCGGAGGAGCAATGAGACGCTACTGCGTTAATGGTCCGACTAGCTATGCGGAGTAGTGAAACACTATTGTGTTGATGGTTTGAGTAACTACCAGCAGACAAGGTAGCACACTCAATCTTCGTTCGCATCCCCATAACCGATGATGCTACTGGATGCTAATATATTCTGGTGAAAATCTCATTCAATTACCACTGGACAATTTCGTTCACCTGTTGGACGCTAATATATTCTTGACCAAGTACTCATAATTTCAAAAGCTTGCATTAGAGAATCTATGAGCGATTTTATAAAATGTTCTGATGGAGTTGAACCGATGCCATGAGAGATTTTTAGGTTTGTCTATTGGTTTTGTTTATATGAAAATTTTCCAATAATATGATAGCAATACTATGGTCTTCTTACATAGTAATGTTACATTGAGGATCCGTGAAAATAATTATCATGTAATGTTATAGATATGAGCAGGCCGCTGGTATCACCATATGCTACCCCACTTGTATATGTATTGAAGTTTTTTTTGGAATATAAAAAATCGTTAAATGCCATGTGTTGAATAGAGTTTTTTTTTTTTTAAACGAAGTCACGGATCAAAGAACTGTGGCATGAAGTGTTGAATGCATTTAAACTCTTGGGTATTCACATTTGTTGTCGAGTTGAGGTTGTTTTCCAGTCATATCAGAATTATATTTTTTCCCATTAAGAGTAAAAGTTTTGTAGCAGAATTTTTTGTTACAGAATGCATTCAATCATATCCATTGTGGGAATAGTTCTCACAGGAAGGGAGAACTATCCTGAGTGGTCCCGGATGACAAAACACACTCTCATTTTCAATGAGTTGTGGAAAGGAGTGTGCATTGGAGATGAAGACAAACAGCTAGAACAACCTACATTAGACAAAGAGCTCGCCATTTGGGAAAACAAGAACAACAAGGCTTATGCATTAATTGCAGCATCTGTAAGTGAAGAGGTGAGTCACCATATTACGCCATTTTCAATATCTTTCGAAGCATTACAAAAGCTGAAAGAACTCTATGACTCACATTCAGCACTTGAAGTTGTTCAAATCATGATTAAACTCTTCACTCTTGAACTGCAAAATAATGATTCTCTTGCTCTTGCATCTAAAGTAAAATATATAATGCATGATATCCAATCCACTAAAATTGATTTGGATATTCCTCTTATCGCTTTTCTCAAGGCATTTTATCCTACTTACTCCAACTATCTTGAGTCATTGCAAGCAAATGGAAATCTTAAAGACAATACCTTTGACTCTCTTGTGAAAAAATGAAAGAGAGAAAGCTCTTGGAAAGAAGATAGCCCTAAATCTTTTGAAGAGGTTGTGTCCCTTGCTCATAAAGAAAAGAATCATGCTCCAGATTCTTCAAGAGGAAGAGGTGGTCGAAGAGGAAGAGGAAGATATTTCAGAGGCAGGGGGGCATACACTCTCAAGGAGAAAAGGAAAATTGCACTGCATACGCTGCAAAAGAAATGGATCACATGATGCCTCTACATGCAAGTTACCATGGGACAAAATTTAGCAGCAAAGAAACCAACAAAAAGATAAAGCTGATGATATAGACAAAGTTAAAGCACCTGAATCCACTCACTATGTTGTGGCACAATGTAATATTGTAGTAAATGAAGATTTATTTAATGCTTCACTTACTTCTTCGAAAATGACTGGTTGCTTGATTCAGGAGCAACCTGCCACATGACTCATAGAAAAGATTTTTTGAAATAATTTACTGACAATGTTGATGAAGCAGTATACTTTGCAAACCAATTAAAAATCAAGCCATCAGGGCTTGGCACAATCAGGCTTAAACTACCTAGTCTTGCAGACTTTCTTCTTCATCATGTTCTATATCTCCCACAGCTCAAGAGAAACTTTTTGTCCTTGGTCCAGCTAGCAAGTTCACTCCATTCATATGTTTGATGGCCTACTTAAGGTAAGAAAAGTATCTGACCACTCACTTGTCATGAGGGGAATAGAATAAGAAAGGCTTCTCAAGTTGCAAGGAACCTCTGCTCATGCACAACATTTTTCATATGATTCTCATTATGAAGAAGGTACACTTCCATCAAGTTTATTATGGCATGCTAGATTTGGACATTTGAACTATGACAGCCTCCGCTTGTTGAAGAAAAATGGTGTTGTTGGTTTGCCTACAATTCCTAGGAAACTGAAGCAATGTGATGCTTGCATTCTAGGAAAGCATAGCAAAGAGTCTTTTCATGATTCACATTCAAGAGCACATAGAAAACTTGAACTCATTCATTCTGCAAATGGAAATAAATATATGATAACATTTATTGATGAATACACCAGAATGTGTTGGGTTTATTTATTGAAGAACAAATCTGATGCTTTTCAAACATTCAAGAACTTTCATAAATGCATTGAAAATGATGCACAATCTCATATTGGGTCTATTCACACTGATAATGAAAAAGAATACACATCAAATGAATTTGAAAACTATCTTTGCCAACATGGGATCAAACATCAAACAACTTTGCCTTATAATCCCCAACAGAATGGTGTAGCTGAAAGAATGAATAGGACAATCTTAAATATGGTACGATCCATGATCTTCTTCAAAAATGTAAAGATAATGTTTTGGGTTGATGCTATTCTATGTGTTGCATATATAAAGAATAGATGTCCATCCAATGCTATTAGAAACAAGACTCCATATGAAATGTGGTATGGACATGTTCCTTCGGTAAAGCATCTCAGGGTCTTTGGTTCCACCTATTATGCCTTGATACCAAAGGTACATAGAAACAAACTTGGTGCTAGAAGTCGTAAATGTATCTTCCTAGGGTATTCAAACACCTCCAAAGCATATCGTTTTTATGATGAAGTAAATAAAAGGTTTGTTGTATCTAGAGACGTATTTTTTCTTGAATCATCCAAAACTGACAATGTTGTTGAGCTGCAACTTGATCGCTTGGATAGATTTGCAAAAGCAAAATCATTTCAATAATTTGATAATCAGATTCCACGTCTTGAAGGGGGGATTCCTATACTAGATCAACATGTGGAATCTTCTTCTGAAGAACACTCTCCCTTGCATGAAACTCCAACAATGGATGATGTTTTAAGTGATGTGATTGACAGAATTGGGAGACTCAACCTTGATTCAGTCCCAACTCAATCAGCAGAGCAGCCTGGAACAACTGAGAGAGGTCCCCCAAAGTGGTTGACAAAGACACTTAAAAGTGTTCATCCTGATGAGGTTGGAGAGACAGGAACTAGAAATTCAAACTGGAAAAATGGAGGTGATGTAGATGACTGTAATTCACCTATTGATATGGATGTTTCTTATGATTGTGAATTGAACTTGTCTACAAATTTTGAACCAACTTCCTTCACAGAAGCTGCTTCTCATAATGAATGGAAAGAAGCAATGCAAAAGGAGTATGATTCCCTAATAAAGAATGGCACTTGGAAGTTGGTTGATCCTCCATTAGGAACCAAACCAATTAGCTATGAGTGGGTCTACAAGAACAAGTATAAAGTTGATGGCTAGCATTGTGGCAAAAGGTTTTGCACAGAAGTAAGGGGTCGATTATGAGGAGACCTTTGCCCCCACAGCAAAATGGGCTACCATCCGTACACTCTTTGACCTACCAGCTCAGAACAGTTGGAAGGTCCATCAAATGGATGTAAAAACTGCTTTCTTGAATGGAGATCTAAAAGAGAATGTTTTTATGTCCTAGCCTGAAGGATTTGCTGTGAAAGTAGATGAACATAAAGTCACTTGTGAAGTCCTTGTATGGCCCCAAACAAGCACTGTGAGCCTGGTATGAAAAACTAATTGAGCATCTTCTGAAACTCAATTTCAAACATTATGATCTTGATGATACTTTATTTGTTAAGAAAGTTGGAAAAACAATTTTATATCTTGTGGTAAATGTAGATGATCTTTTGATGACAGGAAACAATGAAAGCTACATTGCATCCATAAAGAAGGAATTGGGGAAAAGTTTTGAAATGATTGATTTGAGATATGTTCATTACTATCTAGGTATTGAAGTAACCCAACATCCGAAGTCCATATTTCTTTCTCAAAAGAAATACATTGCAGATCTGTTGAATAGGTTTGGCATGAAAAAATGTAATCCTCTTACTACTCTAATGGAACAAAACTTAATGCTCACATCTATTAAAGGAAAAGAATTTGAGGATGCAACGAAGTATAGACAGCGTGTAGGAAGTCTCAACTACCTAACTACTACCAAACCAGACATTTCGTTTGCTATTGGAATCCTCTCCAAGTTTATAAAAAAGCCTTGTGAGGGACATTGGTCTGCTGCAAAAAGAGTTCTAAGGTACTTGAAGGGAACTCAAGACTTTGGAATCAAGTATACACAGGTGGACAACTTCAGTTTGATTGGATACTCTGATTCAGACTTTGATGGAGACAAAGAAATTGGGGTATCTACTTCAATATATGCTATGAGTGTTGGATCAGGAGTTGTCTCCTGTAGATCACGCAAATAATCAGTTCCAACAAATTACATAATAGAAGAATAATACGTGGCAGCAGCTGAAGCAACAAAAGAAATTGTGTGGCTCAAGAAAATTCTTGAAGATTTGCAAGTAAAATAAGTACAATCAACTCCACTCATGCTTGACAATACCTCTGCAATAAAGTTGGCCAAGAACCCAAATTTCCATGATCGAAGGAAGCAAATTAATACCAAATATCATCTGATTCAACATCATGTTGAGGCCAAAACAATCCATCTCCGTCATTGTTCCACTAATGAGAAAATTTCCAACATCTTCACCAAAGCACTTGGAAGAGAAATGTTTGAACGATTCAGAAAGATGCTTGGACTCACCAACATCCCTTTAGATTAAGGGGCGAATGTTGACACCTAATCATCAAGATTGGGTGATTAAATAAAATCAATGTAAATAAATAATAAGATATATCAACAGTCATCAACAGATGAAGTGAACAGTCTCCCTCATGTTATAATAAAGACCAACCTAGAGGAATAATATGAATTGATTTGTGTTGAGGAGTTATTGCCTAGTCTGACAACTTTCATCCTATTTTTGGTTGATCTTAAAGGCTTCATCTATAATGTCATGGTGTATGCAATAATGTGTATATTTTCCCAAAAATAATATTTTCATATCATCCCATGTCCTTATAGAATTTGTTCCTAAATTCATGAACCATCTAAGAACTCTATCATTTAATGTTGTCGAAAACAAATTCAATTTTTGAATCTGTAATGAGTAGCCATAAGATCTAAAAAGTACTTCAAATTTGAAAATAAAGGTTTCTGAGTCTTCTGATCCCATATCTTTGAAGGTAGGAAGTATGAATCGAGGTATGTTCTTCATATGAATGTTCATAATTTTTTCTTTAATGGGAAATCGAAAAGGATCTTCCTCATTGTCATCATCTCCATGCATTTCTTGAACCTTTTTTTTCACCTCTTCTTTTAGCTGCAAAAATATGAATTCATGATCTAAAAGATGATGTGGCTCTTACTACACGACATGATTTAGATGGGGTGGTAGGTGATTGAAGTCATTCCTTTAATGAATTTACCTCTAGGATGTACTAAAATGAAATTAATCTTATGAAACTAAGAATGAGATGAAATTGAAAGCTAACACCTATGTATACTTCCCTAACAAAGACGCCAAAATGTTGGGTAATTTAATTTATTATTAATTTACTTGTCCTTAATTGACAAGCTCGTGGTTCTATGAATTTGTGAAGCATACTTTCACTAAATATGCTAGAGATCAACTTTCAACTTGAAAAAAAATACTTAATCTATTTGAAAATGCTGACAAGAAAATGAAATTTATTTATTAAGAGCACCAAGATGAGTATGCACATGTTCTTTCCCAAAATCTAGAGAGTTAAATAAATTCAAAACAAACTAAATTAATGTTCAAGATTTATTATATGAGACAAAAAAATAAAATATCTGTATCCTATGGAGCTTTGAAAGATAAAACTATTCTAAGATGCTTGAAAAGTAAATCCTCACTAAATAAGGCTCTTTTATGAAATCTTGAAGCAAATTTATGTTGAATCTATTCTAAGCATTCAGTGAGATAAATTTAATTTGAATTTTAAAATAAAACAAAAATATTTCTAATTGTGAAGGAAAATCTATTCTATAGACTTCAAATTACTCTAAAGCGAAATCTTAAAATATCAATGAAAAAAGAATAAGATTTTTGATGTGTGTATTCAAAATTACAGTTGAGACTAAGCATAAAATAAATGTTTTTGGTTTTCTTTTGTTTTGTTGTTAAGCGTTCAACTTGTGATGGAATGAAAAAATAGGCAGAGATCTTATTCAAAAAAAATAATCATAGGATCTAAATGGAATGACATTCGATCGGTAATGAAAAGCATCAAAAATTTAATTCAGAATGAAAGACATCTAATTATTCTCATACATCTTCAAGGGGACCTCCTCACAAGTGTGAATAACTGGAAACTCGGATCACATGAATAAGATCATCAATAACAATTCAACAATGCCATAACAACTATTTGTAGTAACTGGAGTGTGCAATGAATTTTTTCTTCACAACCATAATTCTCTTCAATAACATCAAAATTTGAACCATGTTTTTCTTCCATATGGAACATTTATATAGAGTTTAAATTATAACCACATTGATAATCTTATGGCTAAGAATTATAACTGAAATGACACCTCATTACAAAAAAAATGAAGCCTAATTCATTCCAACTTCCATTTTTCTTGGTTGGTCGTTGTTTGACACATTGGCACACTTTTTTCTTACACAATCTGCAAAACAGGGCTCCAAAGAACCGCAAAAATATCTTAAATGGTAAAAACATTTGAGGAAATGGCTCTAGATGAGCCTAATTGGGCTCATTCTAAGAAAAGCCATGTTTTGGTTTTTCAAAATTCATTTTCAGTCGCTCAAAAAAAACATTTGAAGTTGAATGGTCAAAATTACTTCATTATTCCTTTGATTTCTTGCTGGAGGTCAACACATGCAAGCTAGGAGGAATTTGACCAATAAAAATCCATATTGTAACATTTAGAAACAATGTCAATGTGGTGGATTTTATACTAGAGTGGTGCTACTACCTCAACCATGGAAATAGCTATGGAAGCTTCACTGAGCTGTAGAAACTTGAATTAGCTAAACTGTCATTAGTAAACCATGCATAATTCTTCTTAATGTGTTAAAAAAAAGAAAAAAAATGGTAGTAACGAGCTAGAGATATAGATACACATGATGAAGTATTATGGTAAAGATGGTGGCAAGTGAGTGAAATGGTGCAATGTATGGTCGGAAGTAATGGCTTAATGAATGAGAAACAAAAGTGAGAATGATGACAAATGAGCGACCCAATAGTGACTTGTATCTAATGGAATCGAACTCATTGGATTCAAAGAAACACGGACATCAGTAAAATATTTCTATTGAGAAACAATAGAACACAAAACACAAAACTTGTAAGAAATAAGAAATTAACTGATGGAGAAAAAAATCACAGAGTTCTATTACTTCTATTACATCGCAAGCCTTTCCTTTCTTGCATGCTTAGGCTAAGGAAAATTACAAATTTATAGACGGGGAGGGAAGATCTATAATTATCCAATTTTCTGATGTGAAATACATGACTGCATAGTGAAGTTAGAAGTCAAGGGAAGTGGTTGGCATCAATGGTAACTTTTGACAAAGCGATGGAGTAGGTGGAGAGAGGACGAACAATTGTGTCACTATTGGCTGCATTCTTTGGCTTCACATTTAACATTCTCCCACTTGAGGTCAAATGAAGACTCCTAAATCAAGTCACACCAAGTCCTACAGTGCCTCTACATAACTCATATTTATTTGTTTGTAGAACCTTAGTAAGCATATTAGCAGGTTTCCTATCTATATGGATATTTTCCAAGGATAATTGTCCTTCCTCCATCACATGTCGGATCCAATGGTACCTTAAGGAAATGGGCTTGGTTTTTCAGTGAAATGTTGTGTTTTCATTAAGTGAATGGCACTTTGTCAATCAAAATATAATACATACTTGTCCTGGTTTATTCCTAACTCTCGTAATAATCGTTGTATTTGCAACACATCTTTCCAAGTTTATGTTGTAGCTATGTAAACTTCCTTTGTTCTAGATATATCTACTATTCTTTGTAGCCTTGACACCCAAGATACTGATGCACTTGCAAATGTATACAAATAACCTGTAGTGGAATTTTTGGTGTCCATATATGCAGCCATATCTATATCTATAAATCCTACAAGCACATTCTCATTATGACCAAAACATAAATAATAGTGACTAGTACCCTTGAGGTACCTCAAAATCCATTTTACTTCTTACCAATGTTGTTTTCCTAGATTGTAAAGGAACATGGTCACTACTTTCACTAAATATGAAATGTCTGGTCATGCACATACCATGGCGTACATCAAGCAGCCAACTAATGAAGCATAAGGAATCTTGCTCATTTCTTCCTTCTCCTTGCCATTACTAGGACATAAATAAATACTTAGCTTGAAGTGGGTTGCAAGGGGTATACCAACTGGATTAACATCCTTCATATTAAACCTATCAAGCACCTTCTTGATATATTTTTTTGTGACAATCAAAACCTTTTATTTGTCCTATCATGCATGATCCTAATGCACTATATCTGTTGTGTTGGACCCATATCCTTCATTGAAAATTTGCTGCCCAAATATTTCTTCAACCAATTGAACATATTCTTGTCATGCCCAACAATCAACATGTCATCCACATATAACAATAATATGATATACTTTTATTTATCATACCTCTTGATATAGACATAACGGTCAACTTCCAACCGTTGAAAACCATGCTCCAACATCAATGAATCAAATTTATTATACCATTGTCGAGGTGCCTATTTTAACCCATAGAGGCTCTTCTTCAACCTATAAACTAGGTCTTCCTTGCCTCTTTTAATGAAGCCTTCTGGCTGCTCCATACAAATTGCTTCATCCAATTCACCATGAACGAAAGCATTCTTTACATCTAACTATTCACATTCTAAGTCCAAAGCATCAACAAGACCAAGAATGACTCTAATGGATGACATTTTGGCAATAGGTGAGAAAATATCAGTGAAGTCAATACCTTCATTTTGGAAATATTATTTCACCACCAGCCTTGCTTTAAATCTCTCCTTCTTTTCATCACCTTCAAGCTTAATATTGTATACCCATTTGTTTTGTAAGGCCTTTCTACCTTCTTGAGAAATTTTCCAATTCACAAGTTGTATTTCCTAGCAAAGAGTTCATTTCTTCCTCCATTATTTTCTTCCATTCTTTAATGTGCTCAACTTTACAGGCCCCTTGAAAATAATTAGGTTCACATCCATTAGTTAATTGGATATAATTTTAAGGAGGATAGCTTTTTGAAGGCTTATGGGGCTTAGAATATATGTGAACCAACTGTGGTTGTGCGTTATCAGGTTGAATCTACTATAAAGGTTCATGCAGGGTTCCTTCTTCTTGATGTTCATCACTTTCCACTTGTTTTCCTTATTTCTCTTAAATTTGTTGTCTATTTTCTTACATTGGTGGGATGTTTGCATCCTTCCCTTAAAACCAATAAATACATTTCTTGACCTCGAAATCACCTACGAACCTCTTCAATATTTTTGAATCATTAAATATAGCATCCCTGCTTCTAATAATTTTATGTTTAGCTGGATCACATATATGATAACCAAATTCTTCATCTGCATATCCTAGAATAATGCATTTCAAAGATATATCATCTAGCTTAGTTCTATTTTTTTTGGGAATATATGTTCAAATGATTCACATCTAAATATTTTGAAATGAGAATAATTCAACTTCTTACCATTCCAAACTTCTTTAGGGATGTCGTCATCCAAGGTTGTATTAGGAGATAGATATATAAGAGAGCAAGTTGTCCTTACTACTTCTGCCTAAGAATGCTTCTCCAAACGAAAATTTGACAACATACTCCTCACTTTCTTCATAATGGTGTGATTCATCCTTTATGCAACACCATTCTATTGAGGAGTACCAGAAACAATCTTCTCACGCTCTATGCCAAACTTATTACAATATTACATCAATGCATTTGAGGAATATTCTCCATTGTTATCTGTTCTTAGGAACTTGAGAAATTTGTTACTCTCTCTTTAAACAAAAATATGGAGTTTTTGAAATATTTCAAATACTTCACTTTTACATTTCACAGGGTAGGCCCAAACCTTCCTGGATGCATCATAAATAAAAGTTACAAAATATAATGTTTCTCCTAATGAATTAATGTTAACATGCCCAAACATATCTATGCGCATCAATTCTAACAAAAATTTATTTTTGTCACGGCCACCTCTAAGGAATGAAACCCTTCTTTGTCAACCATATACAATTCTCACAAAGATCAAGATTATAGGATTTCAAACCTCGTAGTAATTTTTTACCAATAAGGATTTTTAATCCCCTTGCACTCATGTGACCCAAGGGCTTATGCCAGAGATCTACTGAATTTACTTCTTTTGTGACAAGAGCCAAACATTATTTTCTTATCATTGCCTTCAATGTATATTGATGTTCATGTCTTGGGTCCTTTGGCCATAATCAATGTTCATTTGCTCATTTTCCATCGTCCTTTTCCAAAGCTTATGAATTAGCCTTCATCATTTATTCGTCCCATAGAGATCAAGCTTATGCGCATTTCTGGTACATGTCTAAAATGTTTCAACAATATATATTTTCCATCCTTCATCTTGATATGGACATCTCCCAACAATTCTATAAAAAAAGATTGTTCCCCAAATGAACTCTACCATAATCACCAAGATTATATGTAACAAAACTGTCTTTGCATGGGGTTACATGGTGAGATTCCCCGGAGTCAAGGATTTAATCAAGGCTACTACTAGATGTATATAAGCATGCATCTTCAACTGAAACAATAAACAACACATCAACATATGTGACTACAATAGTAGTCTCACCTTCATTTGTGTTAGATGACTTGTCATCTGTATGTGACAATTTCTCATCATTTTGTCCTCTCTTTCAAACTCGAAATTATTTCTTCATGTTCCCGAGTTGCCACAATGAAAGTAGATGAGCTTGCCCCTCCTTTATTTCAATCGGCCTCTCGATCTTGATCGCCCTTGTTGGCCTTGATCAATTCTCTTATAACGATCAGCTAGAGCTAGAGCTTCTTCTCCCTAGTTGTCCACAATCGACTTGTGTCACAACTACTGATTTTTTAAAATATTTTTGACATGATCAAAATTCAAGGTATCTGTAGGTGCTTAAGTGTTCATAACTACAATTGACTTTTCTCAGTTGTCTAGCATAGAACACATTAACAAAATAGCTCTAATTTCATCATCTAGAATGATTTTAACAGAGGCAAGCTTATTAGTAATAATATTGAATTCATTCAAGTGCTTAGCAACTGAAGCACCCTCTTTCATCCTGAGATTATAAAGCTTCTTCATCAAGAACAATTTGTTGGATGTTGTGTTATTTTCATATAGATCATGAGCTTCTTCCACAATTATTTTGTTGTCTTTTCTCCACAGACACATTAAAATACACATTATTTGCTAGATATTGGCAGATTATCACAACTTCCTTTCTATCTAGCTTATTCCTTTCTTCATTCGTAATCGATGAGGGTTTCTTTGCAGCGCCCTCAATTGACAAATACTGATCTTTTAAAATCAGTATATCCTCCATGTGTGATTTCCATAGGGGGAAAATTAGCCCCGCTCAAGTTCTCCATGTCAGTTAATAATGTTGTCTCCATTCTCAATAAAATTCGGGCCCAAAAAATAAAAAATCCACTTATAAAACAAAACTTTAATTATTACACATTGTAAAATAAAGGGCCACAATCCATCTCCTTTAAGAAAAAAATTTATCATATAACAAGGATCAGCTCTCCCTTTTTTTGTTCTAATATTTTGAACTAGACTTTTATTAGAAAAGGCAGATCAAATGCAACTTAGAAAGGTGTGCCCTTACAGTAATAACTACTTTAAAAAGAAACATGTCACACATACGTTTACTTCACACGTACATGTTCATTTAAAAACTCCACAAATACATGTTCATTTGAAAAACTCGTGGCAGAGCATCAAACTGCTCCATGTTTTTAATGTTGTTCTTCTAAACCACAACCTCGGCTTAACACGATGTCACGAACAAACATGTGGCGATGCCATAATATTCCATCGGTCATCACCTAGGCCTATTGATTATCTGTTCTCAACCATATGTCCACAACCTAATTTTCTTGCAATAGTTGTCTTATCTGTGTGCAACAGATTCACAGAGGCGCCCAACAACTTAACATCATGGAAGAAAATGACATCCACAGATACATAGGACCCAGATGTTCTCAGAACATGAAAGCACAACTAACAATTTCAGCAACCGCAGGCTTCTAAGCAAAGACCGTCCTTCAGTTTCTCGGTTGAGATCCAGGTTCTGTTTGGCGCACAACACCTTCTACTTTAAATCTTAATGGCCCGCTCAGACTCGCTTCAATACTTCGTTGAGGGTCGAGCAATAGTTGTCTTGATCTCAGAAGATGTAAACTGTGTGGCAGAGCATATAATAGAGAGGACACAATTAGTATCAGACTCGCTTCAATACTTCGTTGAGGGTCGAGCAATAGTTGTCTTGATCTCAGAAGATGTAAACTGTGTGTCAGAGCATATAATAGAGAGGACACAATTAGTATCAGACTCTTCTAGAGCTATGATACCAGTGGATGGATTTCACAGAATTCAGAGAATCACATATAGAAAAAAAATCTTTCTATTGAGAGAACACAACACATAAAATATAAAACTTGGAAGAGAGACGACAAAACACAAAATACAAAAATTGGGAATTAAAAAAATAATAATTATCAACAGTGAAGACAGCTATCTCTGGCTGCTATCGGAGAATGTCGGTTTGACTTATTACTGTTATCAAGGAAAACTATGCCACCTGAAATAACCGGTTGGTGGTCCATAAGGGAGCAGGCTTTCGCTCCTGCCAGATGCCTCCTGACAGATGCCTCTATGTCTTGGACCGTTAACCTGTTTCCATAAGTCGGAGGAAAACGAGCTCTTAACCAAACAGAAGCAGTTTTACCTGTTTCCATAAGTCCGAGGAAAACGAGCTCTTAACCAAACAGAAGCAGTTTTACCGCATACTCTAGGCCGCTACTTCCTTCCATATTAAAACTCTAACCAATTAAAAAATAATAATTAATAAAAATTAAAAAATCACAAATTTTTAAAATTAATTATAGCTTTGTTTCCTTCCTTCCATATTGAGACTCTAACAAATTTAAAAATAATAAAAATTAAAAAATCACAAATTTTTAACTTTCGTCTAGACGGTGGAGTAGGTGGAGAGGATACGACTAACTACGTCAGCTTGGTTTCACATTTAACGTAAGCTGACACGTTTGGAACACAATCCTTTAGATTCCCATTACTCTAGAAAATATTTCACCGAAACTTTGAAAAAAACTATGTAAACACACCAATTCACGCTTGCACTCGACTTTAAAATTTGAATTCATCAGTACTTTCCTTCATATGAGATTTGAAATTGCCGGTCACAACTTTATAAGTTATCATAAGAGCATTAAATTATTTCACACAAATAAATATTTATATTAATGTGAATGTTTTTTAATGTGAAAGTAAAGAATATTTTTATAATATATTTTACTTCTTAGTATTGTTATAGTTTTTCCTTTTATTAATAAATTTCTATATATTATAGTGTTCATAAAATAAATAATATATTATTTTTTATCAGTGTAGTTAAGAGAAATTTTTATGGGAAAGTAAAGAATTTTTTATAATAATTTTACTTTATTGTTTTATAGTTTATTAATAAATTTCTATATTAAATAAAATAATTTTTAATAACTATTTTCATATATTAAATTAGTTAAAAGAAATAAATGTTACCATTTTTATGGAATAAAATCTTATAGTTATTGATATCATGCATTTATATATCACTTATTTATTGAAATTATATTTTAGTACTAGACATTGAATACTTAAAAATGTTATTGTGGGAATTTGAATAAATTCTCAATCTTCTTGTTCTTTGGATTTACAAATGGCTCCTTATATTTACAAATAGTACTTAAGAAACCTCCATTGCTCCACATGAATTTTTTTTTACTTTCTATTCCACTACATGAAATTTTTCTTACTTTCTACTCCACATTTACTGCCTACTCCACTCTACTTGCATCTATGAATATTACCTGCATGTCTTATTTACACCTATTTATTTTTTTGTTCTTTACGTCTATTTATTTTATTTTTTTGTTCTATACGCCTACTTATGTTGTATTCTTTGAGCCTACTTAGAATGAAGATGGGACAAAGCACAACAGGAATTAAAATTGATTTGATGCATGTTTGAATCCTTGTTAATGTTATTTCTATGTTGTTTTCTAAATGGTGTCATGTGCCATGATGTACATGTGGACTCATCATTCATCCTATAATTCTTATAGCAAAATATTCCCATAAATGGTGTCATGTGCCATGATGTACATGTGGACTCATCGTTAATCCTATAATTCTTATAGCAAAATATTCCCATAAGTGATATTTATTTTATGGAAAAATATATTGTTGCACCTTTTAAATAGTTTTTGTTGATTTTTTTTAACAAAGATTACAATGATATCCACAAAATGATACTTTATTTTGATTCCATTTAAAAATAACTCATTTCAATTGTTTGAAGAGCTAGTTACCTATTAAAAAAAAGTTTCATTATAAAACAACTTCATTATATTTGAAGAATCAATAAAATGAAAGAATAAATTATCCAAATAGATTCTTTCAATATGATTTATATATAGAGAAAGAGTAAATAAACAATATTATTAGATTTCTTTCATACAATTTTGATATAGATTATAATACTAGTAAATTTGTGTTGTCTATAGATATTTGTTTAAATATACCCAAAATTTTAATATTCTTATTTTTAATTTTATATATAAAACATTAATGAAATTTAAATTATTTCTATTTTTGTATAAAAGTAATATTTTATTTTAACCTGGGAAATTAAAAAAAACTAAATAAAAATAAATTTAATATTTCAAACTGAATTGTGACCTTTCCTTCACAGTTGCAATGATCAAAATTTACAAGAAAATAAATCACTTCCTTTACATTCGGTGATAGCATATAAGGAAGCCATGGTCAATATTTTCAGAAAACACATAAACATAGGGCTAAAACCAGTAACATAGAACTAAAACCAAACGAAAATGATTTTGATTTTCAAAATAGCCCATAAAGGTATGGTGATGGCAAAACCTTTAGGGAGTGTGAGGGTGACCAAAAGATAAAGTTTCCTGAAGATGAATTCTCATGATCGTTTTCCCTTTCCATTAATGTAACGTTAACCCATCATCTTCTATCTTTCCAAAGTTAATATTAAAGATATATCTTCTTAAATAAAATATAAAATTGTATTTGAAATTTCAAAAGATTTTTTCTCGTTTCTCCTAGATTAAATTGCAAACTAATGTTATATTCATGTTATAATAGTGATAATAAAATGACATATTGCTTTTTCACAAATATGGTTCATATTAAAAAATTTGGCCGAGTGAAAACTTTGAATTTTTACACTACTCATTGCTAAATGTTTACTTTTTGAGTTTAAAATGTATATATTCTTTTTTGCTAAGGCAAGAGTGGATTTTTCTATGCAATTAAAAAGGAGAAATAGTGTACAAATGGCGACCTCGGCGGTGGGGCCCACAAGTTTGACAAGCCCACTCCATTCCATGGTCACAAGACGACAAAGTGAACCCAGGGACGTGACCCACCAACACAAATCAGCAGTCCAAAACTTACCGTTGGATCATAGGCTAAAGATCTAGCGGATGAAAAACATATTGGGTGGCCAACAAGCTCACCTTTTAACAAACATATTGGACCCGATCAACCCTATAAACCATAATTTATAACCATATCGGGTCCATTGATCAATTTTACTACCCGAAATCCACCATTTGCGCGATTAATGTAAACAGCTCGAAACATAACCATTGTATCGGACCCACCAACAAGCACGCACAATCCTGGTCATGGATTGTCCTGGCTTGATCCAATGGTTAGGGATCATATCTCGCAGACTAATAGCACCGATAGTTAGCACATGATGAGGGCGGTAATTCCTCCCCACCCTTGGCCACGTGTCACGTGGGGAGTGGAATCACTCCCGATTGTGAAAAAACGCTTCTGGCCTAAAGAGCATGTGATAAACTAGAAACCACCTCGAGGGCAATAAAGAGATCACACGAATACAAGTGGGAGTTTTGCGTTTGCTGAGAAAATCTGGATTCCGGCGCAAGGGCCAAAGGAAGATGAAGATCCCTCCTTCCATCCGTCCCTATGAGACTGCTGGTTTGCTATTACCTGGGTTAAGGAGGTTGACATAGACCTGCATTCTAAAAAGGACCTCACATATGTCATGACATTTCGTAATGAATCCAGATCAACGAGACCCCATCTATGTGGCTCTCTTTCAAAAATTTTGTCTCTTGACTTTTTTTGATGGTGTTGTCGATTGCTGATGGCCTTAGATGAGCATCACTCCTTCAACTTGTCATCTATTATCTCCTCCCACCAACAGGAAAAGTCGATATGCTTGTTTCGTTCCCCCTCATTTGCAAGCCAGACTGCGAGTTTGTTGGCTTCTCTACGAACATGCACCAACCTAAGAGTGCTCAACGTTCTTAGGTGCACTTGGATTTTTGGTAGACTTGCAAAATCCTCCAATGTTCTGAGATTTTCTCAGGAGTAGCACCAGCATTTATCCTCTTTACTGAGTTAATAACTAATTCCGAGTCGGCCTCAATGATGACATTGTCAATGTTGTGCTTGATCAGTATTTCCAGGCAAAATTCCATCGCCATGAGTTCAACCATATTGTTGGTTGCTTTTCCTATATAACTATGGAAGATGACTTGTATGTTTCCTTCCTCATCTCTCAAGACCCCTCCATAACTTTATTCTCCTGGATTCCCATTTGTAGCCCCGTCTATGTTGAATTTTAAAAAGTCATGAGAAGGGGTTGCCATGAAGACTTATTTGTTGAGGTCTTCTTGTTAATCTGCATAGAGCCGTGAGGGCGATGAACCTTGAGCTCTAACTTCTCCAAAATTTTGGCCTCTCTTTGTTTGATGGGTTTTCCAGTAGCTGCACCTCCCAGGATACAAATAGTTTCTTTGAGTCGTTTCAGGATTAGCTTAAGGATGCTACTCATCGGACTCGTTTTCTCCTTGAAAATCCTATTGTTGCACTCCTTCTAGACATTCCAGATTATGAATCCTGGGGTCAGCATCGAGACGGAGTTAATGATTTCATTGTCCGAAAAAAATTTCTGCAATTCTTCAACGTAGTAATGATGTCATTGACGTTTCTGTCTGTTTGCTCAAAGACTTCTCCAACCCAATTCCAAAGTATTGTAGTGAAAGTGCATCTATTCAACAGACGATTTGTAGTTTCTTCTTGTTATCTACATAAGTGACATCTTGAGGGGCCAACAAAGCCTCTTTTTGTTAGTTATCCCATGTCAGAATCTTGCCTTGTTGAACCAGCCACTTGAACAGTTTTACTTTCATCCAATGAGGATTTTCCCAGATTTCTTTCCATGTGTTATCAGTGTTTGGCAGGTTAAGCCATGCATCTATTCTTTTGGCTTCCTTAAGGTTGAAGAGATCTGTCTTGTTCTTTCCCCATCTTAGTTGATCATTCAAGTTTGAGTTTAAGATTTGTCTCTTATCTAAAAGACCGTGAAGGGCTATAGCTTGAGTATGCAGTATGCCCATTCCACTGTAATCTGGAAGTTTCCAAGTTCTCCATTTCCCATTGTTCCTTGATTGGTCCCAATAGTCACTTACCTAACTTAGTCCTTTGTTGATGGTATCAGGGTGAATTTCTGCTAATTCTTCACTTTGGAGATTCTCCTCCTGCTGCAAATTGTCCTCCCAGAACCAAGACAGGTTCCCATTCTATGATTTTGGACTAGGGCCCTGTTCTCCCATGCCCTGTTCCAAATTAGAGAACCTTTAACTTGTCCTGTCATTCTGATTAGATTGTTCTCCTGCCATTCACTAGCATATTTCTGCTTCCAAATTTTTTCCGAGGGGGCTTGTATTCCTTTCAGCCATCTCCACCAAATTTTGGCACCAAGAACTCTATTCAGAATTCCTGGGTCATGAAGACCCAAGCCACCATGAGTCTTAGGTCTGCATACTCTGTCCCATGCCACAAAGGCCCATTTCTTCTTTTCTTCACCTTTCCCCTAGAGAAAGTCTTTCTGAATGTTTCTTATATTGGTAATTACACCGGCTGGTACTGGAATGGCACATAGCATATAGATAGGGATACTTTGGAGGAAACCCATAGTGAGAATCAGTCTCCCTGCTAGATTTAGTTCTCTGTTTGTCAATTTATTGATATTATCATTTAGCTTATTAAGAACAGGATCCCAGATATCCTTGTGAAGCAATTTGTCAGTGAGAGGAACTCCCACATACTTCACAGCAAGTGATTCCCTTTGAAACCCAAAAATTCTAGAAATATTTCTTTGAATTGAAATATTTGTATTGAAAAAGAAAATATTTGATTTAGTGAGACTTACCTCTGTGCCTGCTGCACTAGCAAACTCACTCAAAATCTGCTTGAATTATTTGGCTTCCTTGACAGTGGGTGTGCCTTGAAGCATAGTGTCATCCACAAATTGTTGATGTGTCATCGTATCCCAACCTTGTGTGAGTCTCAGACCCTGAATTCTCCCTTATTTCTTAGCAACTCTGATAGCTCTTCCTAACCCTTCCATCATTAGAATGAAAAGGAAAGGAGAAATAGGAACTCCTTTCCTGAGACCTCTAGAAAGCATGAAGGTTTTGGAAGGAGAGCCATTCAGAAGAATTGGACAGCTAGTTGTGGTAACTAGCGCCATAACCCATTTAATCCAATTGTAATCAAGGCCATAGGCTTTTAAAATTGCTCTTATGTACAACCAACTAATTTTTCCATAGGCCTTTGCTATGTCCAGCTATATTATCATTCTTGTCTATTTGTTATTAATGAGTGAATGAACCATTTCATGTGCTTGAATTATATTATCTAGAATTTGTCTTCCTTCCACTGTTTGGTCCTCTAACACTAGGGTTGGGAGGAGAGGTTTGAGACGATTAACAATGACTTTGGATATAATTTTGTATATCACATTACATAATGCTATAGGCCGAAATTTTTCTGGAGAGGTGGCCTTCTTCTGTTTGGGGATTAAAGCTATGAAATATTCATTGAGCTCCTTTAAGACTTCCTTGAATCTTCAAGAGTCTTCCACTACCTCCAAGATGTCCTGTTTCACTATCCTCCAACAAGCTTTGAAAAAGTCCACATTAAAGCCATCCGGTCCTGGTGCTTTCCCATTTTGCATCTCTTTCATAGCTTCCTGAATTTCTTCCTCTGTTACTGGTCTATTGAGATTGAAATTATCTTCTCTGGTAACCAATTTAGGTATGTACTAAGTGAATTTTTCCGTAAACTGGTACCTATCTTCCAAGGTTTCCTCATTAGTTTTCTGAAAATGTTGGAGTAGAACCTTCTCCATCTCTTCATGAGTGTTTCTCTCTATTCCGTGTTGATTTGTAAGTTTCACAATTCTATTATTGTTTCGGTGAGCTATGGTGGATCTGTGAAATAATTTGATGTTTCTCTCCCCTTCTTTAACCCATTGTACTCTGGATTTCTGCCTCCAGAGTATTTCCTCTTGAAGGCATCTGTTGTCCCACTCCTGTTGGAGTGACTCTGTCATCTCTTTCCTTTCATCTGTATAGCCTTCTGTGATAAGAATCTCATTTATTTCCTTTAGTTTCTTTTCCACCTCTCCTTTAGCTTTGAAGATGTTACCAAATTCGTTTTTATTCCACTCTTTGAGTCTACCTTTAATGTGTTATAGCTTGCAGTGAAGAAGGAACATCTTTGTACCTTGAAGGTGAAGCTCTTCCTTCCACCATTTTTCAATGTTTGTGAGAAAATATGAATGTGTGAGCCAAGCGTTCTCAAACCTGAAGGGGTGTTTCTTGGTTTGCTAAAAAGGTAAGCTTCCAATTGGATAAACCAGTGATCTGAACCCCCAAAAGGTAGTATGAGTGCAGTAATGTTGCTTTCCCTGAGAAGAAGTTCCTCTGAAACCATAAATCTCTCCAATTTTGAGGCCACTTGGGTAGGGCCCCCTCTTTTGTTATTCCAACTGAGGATTATCATTGCTTGTTTCCATATCAACCAATTTCATATTGGTGATGAAGTTATGGAAGGTAATTGAGTCTCTTCCAAGTGTTCTAGTTCCTCCTTTCTTCTCCATGAGTGATTTTGTTATGTTAAAATCACCTCCAAGAATCTATGGTAGAGCTGGGTATCTCTTCTTCGTATCCTCTACTGTTGTGAGGAGTCGAAGTTTGTCATCCATTGGTTGTGGACCATAGACATTGGTGATCATGTAACATTGTCTGTCACCCACCGGTTGAAAAATCAGAGGAAGGTGATGGTTGGATGCCTCTGCATCAATCACACCAAATTTTTGTGGATCCCATAGAGTGAGAATACCATCAACAGATTTATTTGCCTTTACTTCAAGGTATTCATATCTATTAACCCATTTGTTATGTTTTTCGTGGATCCTCTCCACTAAGCATTTTGTTTCCTGTATCAAAACTATGTTAGGTCTTTCCTTTTTTATTCTTTTACCTAGATTCCTCTGTTTTCTTCTGCTCCCTAGTCCTCTAATGTTCCAGGTTGTGATTTTCATTGAGGTGGGGTTTTAAAGGAGTAACTAGAAAGGTCTTTCATCCTTCCTGAATCAATCATGAGTTTGCCACACTCCAGTAGTAGTTCTTTTTGTCTTTTTCTCCCCCTTCTCTTGCTTGGATCCTTTGTTAGTTTTCCTATTATTAATCCTATTGAGGAAGTCCCTTTGTTTTCCTGGTTGTCATGTCCACTTTTCACTCCTGCAACTGTTTGATGTGCCTTGCTAAGGAATATTTGTTGGACCTTGTCCACTTCCACTTGAGGGATGGAGTTTATTCCCAGGTTGCGTCGCTATTCTATAAACTTTTCCAGCTCTAGGTTCTCTGTTTCCAGGATCTCCTGTAAATCTTGATCTTCTGTACCACTTTCATTTTGAGTCATTTCCTGGTCTTTTTCGATTTCCATGGTACTCAAAGGGTCTGTTGTGTGTTAATTTTATTCCTATGTGTACTCCAGGTCGATCTCTTTTTCTTTCCCCCTTGCTGTCTGATTCTCTGTACTCTCTTTATCCCCTTCATCAGCTTCTTTTTCTCCTAAGATCTCAAAACTGTTGTAACTTTTTTTTTTATCATTCACACTAGGGTTCTTTTGTGTCTTCCTTCCTCCTCCTTTTCCTTTTCCTCCTACTTTGGTGAAACCTATCTAGTATTTTCCTTTATTGGTATTTAGGTTTTCCTCCCTTCTATTTAGAGGACAGTCTCTAGATAGATGCCCATGCTCATAACATTTGTGACATCTGAATTTGATATGTTCATAGTCAACTGCTTGAACCCATTCCTCATCATAGACTTCTAGAATCACCTCATCTAGAAGGGCTCCTGATAGGTCCATCTCCACACATATTCAGGCATAGGATGTATATTTTCCCCTTAGAGTTGCCTCTGAAATTTTTAAGAAATGACCTAATTTATTGCCTATAGCTTTTAAAGACTCTGGCATCCAGTAATCTAAAGGTAAGGAGTATAGTCGAATCCATACCGGTACCAAAGTGAAGGTTTCGCGTTCTAGCACAAATTTCATCATCTGTGGTCGCATATAGAGACTAGCAGCTGCAAAGAAGTATGGCCCTCCTTAAAAAATTATGTCTTTGTCTTCCATGTTCGTAAACACCATAGTGAAAAAACCTTCCGATCCAAGATGTATGTTTAACTCCCCCTTTGGTTTCCAGTTGTATTTTATCCAGGTGTACAATGCTTTCTCTGATGGCCAGATTCCCATAAATTTGCATATGATGGCATAGTTAGCAATGTGATCCCTGTGCTCTTGCAGAGCTGGATCCTTTATAATAACCTGAGGTTTTGTTATGATCTTGGGTTTATAGGGCCCCATATTAGCTCTATTATCTGATCCTTGACCTTTGTCTTCCTCTTGCTCCTCCTGACAATCTTCTTCGTGGGTCCCTTGATCTGCATTGGTTTTGCTGCCTTCCACCTTCTAGGTTTCTGGGTTTCTGTGTTTTTTGCCTTGACCTCCAAGGGCTGTGGAGGTGTGTTCTTTTTCCCTCATCTTCCTCTGTTTTCTACTATATTACTGTACAAAGGAGTGGATCTCTCTCCTCCCTGAGTTTCCATGGATGCTTGTTGCCCTCTGTCACTTGCTTAATTGAACACTAGAACCAGAGCCGTAGCCAACCCCCATTATGGATCACTTCTTGAATCCTTAAAATGTACATATTCAATAACGAAAAAAAAAATCTAAGTTCTCACTTTGCCAATTCAAATTATAAAATTCTTAAAACACTGATTAAAATATTAATTTGGCACTAGTTTTAATTACTGAAGAAAATATATTATCTACCAAAACTAAGAAACGTTGTGTAAAATTGAAAATCTTTCTATCATAAATTAACAATATACACCATTTTAAATAATTGAATTTCAATTAAATAACAAGACGGGCTGCGGGGCAGCTAGTCCCTGCCCCAGCCCATCAACAAATTACATGATCCCGGAGAAAACCATGGCCAGATTCCCTTCCACTGAGGTCGTTTTCTTGCGAAGGCATGAGAACAAACAGGTCTAGAACGGAGTTCATCCTCTGCATTGGACGACCAAGATCATCTGAACCGTTACCCTTCGTTCTCTTCCGTACGGTTGCCAACTGTTTCAGGACAAAATTCTTGCTTGGCAGACACGTGGAAAGAATGCTATGTGGTCCGACAGAGGAATGGACACGCTAGCGGAGTCGACCTCAGGGGAACCACTACTCATGGCTTTGAGTTTACGCATGCGCTTAATGTCCTGTGCCTTGAGGAAAATTATTTGCTCCCAGTGCTGGCTGACTCCTGGACATACACTCCCGATGGTTTCATAGAATATCTTGCCTCTACATTGCGCCAACAAATAACAGTAAGTTTTTCGAGGGCCGTAAATTTGAGACCTATCATTATCAATGCTCCTGTTGTTATCAATCTTGACATTGACATATAAAATGGCGCAGACGCTACACCATTTAGGCGTGCGCAAGTTGCTCTTCACAGGATTGGGACCCGTCGGATGCATTCCACTGCAGCGGGTGCTGACAACGGATGGAGGTTGCCAACAGAATCTCAACGAATATGCCGTCAAGTTTAATGTGGCTATGAAAGAACTCATCACGGATCTAAATTCAAAACTACCAGGAGCTAACTTTGTCTTTGCGGACGGTTACGATTTCTTCAGCAAGCTTATAGATAATCCCCGAGCTTATGGTGAGAATATTTAGATTAGCTATTAAAATTACGGCATGTTTGGATAATTGCTTGTTTTAAGATTGGCCACTGGATTTATTACTGACTTTTCGCACATGCAGGGAATGAAACATTGTAAACCAATTAGCGGAGCCTTATACAGTAAAACCCTCATTGTTCTTAGTTTCTTTACAATAACTAAATACTTAATAAAAAAAAAGCTTTGTGCCGTAAGGAGTCTTGGTCCACGAATGGTCGCATTGCTTTTAATGGAGCCACATATTGGAATGGAAGAAATCAATATAACTAAGATGTAACATTGTCTCTTATAAATAATACAAAGTCATGTAAGCCTTCGTCGGGTTAACAACTATACATTAAAACCCTCATTGTTCTTAGTTTCTTTACAATAACTAAATACTTAATAAAAAAAAGCTTTGTGCCGTAAGGAGTCTCACAAAAAAAGCCACGCAAGCCACGTGCATGCAAGCCACGTGCTTGTTTATCAAGCATTGCATGCAGACCAGATCGCAATTTCTGCATTTCCATCAGTGCCAGATCGAGACCCAGACCTTCGTGATCCAGATAAGTTCTTTGGGGAAGGTACTGCTATTCTTGCAGGAGATGCACTTCTTTCACTGGCCTTTGAGCACATTGCAGTCTCCACAAGCAGAACTGTTCGGAGCGATAGAACTGCTCTGGAGTGGATTCATATTCACAAGACTGCAGTCTGCAGTTCACCTGGAACAACATTTCACCATGTCTGCTGTCGGTAGTGCCGAGGCCCTATGGGTTCAAGCTCGCCAATCCACAGTTAATGGGATCGACCCTGCCGAGCAGCGCCTCAATGAGCTGGGATACAAGCAAGAGCTCAGAAGAGAAATGGTGCTCATCTATTTTCTTGCAATTTCACTTTCTTTTCTTGCAATTTCGCTTTCTTCTCTTTGTTTTCTTTTTCTTTCTTTTTTACCTGCATGAAAGCTTCTATGATTAGAATTAACTTGTTTTTTTGTTTAACCAGCATTGCAAACAAAAAGAGATAAAAATGTTCAATAATTTAGAAAAAAAAAATAAGACAATTATTCAAATGAAAGGTAGATGCTGCCGTAAAGAAAAACATATGCATTAGAGAAAGGTCCATTGAAACAAGGAGGTGTGAAGCGTAAAGAAAACAAGAAACAAAAAAAATCAATAAATTCAGAGATAAAGAAGCTAAAAATGTTTAGTATATTTAAAAACCTCTAAATTATTAACTCACTGTAAGATCCTATTAGCATCTGCTTCCATCTCCGGCTTTCCATCATGCTTTGAATCCTCATCCGCCATTGCAGATCGAGAAATCGTGTATTTCAATTCCTTCATTTGCAAGAAAGTAATTTGTGGATTTTCCTTGGTTTAGCTAGATGTTCTCTGAAACTGCGGGCTGATTTCAGACTCGATAGCACCATAAGGTTTCGAGCTGGTGAGCACCATAAGGTCTGTTTGCAGATTGAGGTAAGAAGCTTGCAATGCTGGAGAGTATTAATATCTTTGTTTTAAATTCTTCTTGGTGCATATAATTTCGAAATGAATCTGAAAGAGACTGTAATTATGATTAATTGAAAAGAGAATTATAGGATATAACGCGCCATTTTGGTTATTTTTCTTTAAAAATTTCAGATGCCTTTTTCCCCAAACTTTTCGAAGAACGTTTAAAGCTTTCAAAGTAAATTCGATTAAATTTTTGCGCTACAGAATTACTTTGCTTTAAAAACTGCTACTTTCTTTTCTACATCTGAAGTCATTGGAAATTTAGGAAACTCTCTAAACTCTGCCAAATCTTTATAGCTTTCTTTGGAGTAGAAAGATCTGTTAAGGATTTTACACTAACAGTTTCATGTTTTTGAAAAATGAAAGTAAAATCTTGGATTGATTCAAAAATATCTGAAAAAATGTTTTGTATATTTAATATTTACTGTTATTATGCAGCATTCAGACACTAGCAAACAGACAACAGACAAAAGATGCAGCAAACAGACAAATACATTGAGTAATGCAAACATATGTGCAGGGAATGCAGTAAAACAAACAGGAAACAGAAAGGACTCTAGAAAATTCAGACAGCAAGAAGTCAGAAGCGTCCAGTACCCAATTTCTGATATAATATTTTCCTGTAGATGCCGCAGAGCCGATTCCAAGAGTCCTCTCGCTGCATCTTCAACTGGCGGTAGAGGCGACCATGTTCAACAAGCACCGCGCACCTTGGGGAGTATAAGAGGAAAGTTGGTGGCAGGCGTAGGCGTGCATGCCTGGCAGATGGCAGGCGTGGAGGCGTGGCAGGCGTGGAGGCGTGGAGGGACATAACATCTGTCCCCAACGTAACCTAGGCGATATCGCGATATCCTTAATGTAAGCCAATTAACATTAAATGTTAACCAACTAATGCTATCCCAAAGATAGCATTACTTGAACCTGTACCAATTAGTCAAATGATTTTGGAAAATTTTCCTAAGTTATACCTCATACTGAGGCCAAATAAGACGATCGTTCCATCCATTAGCTGGGTGTATTGGTAAACATAAAATTTAATAAAATGTATCGGCAAACTTTGGTTTAACCTGAAATAAGTTTATAGATTTCTGTGTCGAACTAATGCTATTGGATAAAACCGATTACTATAGTCCCTGCCAGCCCGAAGGGCAGGGACTAATAATACAAAATCCAGAGTTATTTACAAATGGATAGATGATACATTTTCTGATAAGAAACAAAAGTAAAACAGATATAAAATGAAAAACATCAAATATAAAAACGCGCATAATAAAGAGATTTATTTCCAAGTACACGTTGAGCAAAAGCGTAAATATTTCGTGGCAGCAATTGGGCGGACAGCGAACTATGCGCAGAAAATTTTATGAAGTGGAGTAAATTTGATCAAGACCCGATAATTACGACGGTACTAGACATTTATTGCGCGAGAATAGTTAGTGACAATGTGATGAATTATATTATTGTAATATTCATTACTTTCGGAATCTAAAGAGATCCCGGATTTTTTTATTACTATTCATATTCCTCCTCAAATCGGAAGATATCACGGAATTTCTTTGATATTTCAATGTCGGAGACTGTCGGGTACTATCTCAACGCGGAGAAAGCTAATAAAATACAGACTGTGAAATTCGTTACATATTTCAACGAAAAAACAGTACTCAAACACCACTTTTACGCATATTTCAACGAATCAAGACTTCTCAGTCTTGCGGCTGTTAATGACGCGCATAGGAAGTTTCTACCTGAGCGGCATGTTCACATGGATATTTTGGAACTATAATTATATGGTGTGTTTTTATACAGTATAGTTGAATTTTAAATTTAAAATACTAGATTTTCAGCATTTAAATTGCTACCTATTTCAACTTTTAGCGAAAAAATTGTATACAATAATACAGATGATTTTATTATTAAACTTGAAATTAAATTAGATGATAGATGATTTTTCTTTCCGGTAAAGGAGAAACGTTTAATTTTATTATTAATAGCTTTCCGGAAACGTTTAATTTTATTATTAACATACTACATGGTTCAAATTTCTGAGTCTAATTATTTTTAACTAATATGTCGTTTTATTTCTGAGTCTAATTATTTTTAACTAATATGTCGTTTTATAGTTGAGTTGAGTTTTCTGTGATCTATATCAATTTTATGAGAAATTTTTTTGGTGTAAATCAAGGGATCTTATATTTATCCACCCATTTCAAACCAACCAGTGGAGTTGACAAATGTAAGATCATGTGATTTAAGTCGAAAATTTTTCTTATAAAATATTGGTTTATAATTACTTTTAAAATTAATTTAGATAATTAATTTATATAATATATATAATTGATTCAAATCAGATAATCTAATTATTTTATATTTTCAGAATTTTCTCAATTAAATTTAAAAAAAATCTCAAAAAAAATTGCTAGAATCACAAATTTGGTATATAAATATTTTACCATCCAAATATGAAAATATTTTTGAAAACCTTATTTTTTTTCAGAAGAAAAAAATTGCAATATTCTATACTGAGTCAATATAAATACTTATGCTACATATAGCTGATACATTGATCAGCTGCCAGTGGGTACAGATTCATCATATATCCATATATAAATCAGCAATAATTGACAGAACATGCAAAATTGTAGGAACATCTGTGAGGTGTGTAGAAAAAAAAAAATAGCATATATGTAGGGAAACATAACCAGCGTAAGCAATGTGTTCAGGAAGACCAGCAGATCTATATATAAGAGGATCTGTATAAGACAGACAAATTTAATTATCGATGGATTTATAGACCAAAGTCCATGAGCAACGATGTTATCCAGGATAGACATCAGAGGCTCTTTTGAATAGTTGAAAATCTTGGAATTCCACCATTTCCAAAAGGAAAAATATTTTGAAAAACCTTATATCTATTACAAAATATGATTTAAAAACTCCAAAATATAAAATAATTAAAAATATATTAAAAGAAATTAAAAAACGCAATACATGCCCAATCTCATGGTCTCAAAGATGCCGCAAAATTAGACGCAAAAAATATTAAAAGACATCAAAACGCAATACATGCCAAATCCCATGGTCTCAAAGATGCCGCAAAATTAGACGCAATGAGGTACGCATGAACTCAATAACATAATAGCACCAGAGCATTATTATATTATAACGGAAAGAAAATTAGACGCAATGAGGTACGCATGAACTCAATAACAGAATAGGACCAAAGGATTATTAACGGAAAGATAATTAGTTAAAATTAGCTATTATATTATAACGACTAGAAAATATATTTTTATATTTATTTAATTTGATTTTGATGTGAAGATCTGGTTTTTTATATGGTCTGGATCACACTTTTCTTATTGGATTTCATGGAAATATTTTTTTAATAATTAAATTTAAAATTTAAATTTAAATATTATTATTATTATTATACAGGTAATTGACTCAAATACATAATCTTACTGTTTTATATTTTATAGTTTTTTAATATTTTTTTAATTAAATTTAACTAGAAATTTAAACAGAAACTAACAAAAAAATGGAGTCGTCTAGGGAGGTGGAGGAATTGCCAAGGGAGGTGAGGAATTGCCAGGACTGCCAAAAGTTGCAGGAATCTGGGCAAAACAATTCCAAAAGATCTTGTAGATGCAGTATTTGAATCATATTTTTGACTGCGGAAATAGATTCAACACCATCCAACACATCTAAAGCACCAAAAATTATGAATTTTAACAATTTTTATTTGAACTTACAAAATCCCTGTTAAATTTTTTCAAAATATAATCAAAATTTCCATAACTTTCAACACAAAAAAATATAATTTTTACACTACTACAAAAAAAAATCATTAAAAACACAAATTTAATACTTAAACTCTTTACTATCCCAATACCAAAATAATTTTCAGAAACCTAAACCTACTGCACACTGCAATTAAAACAAAAACTCCAAAAACATAAACTTATTACAACGCCATTAACGGACAGCAAAACCCGAATACATGAAATACCTGCGAAATCCCATGGCCTCGAAGATCCCGCAAAATAGACGCAATGACGTACCGATAAACCCAATAACATTCTTTGACCAAACCCCACTCAAATCAGCTGGGTCCCTGGGCAACAGGAAAATAGTTTGAACGAGAAACAAATTTTCATTAAATGGGCTGTGTCGATTTGCGCGTGGACCATGGGGTCGTCCTCCTTGCCCTTCAAATTCCGATTATTCCGATCTGCGTCAATGATTCCTTAATCATTTTTCTTAGTGAACTAGAGGCACCTTCATTTATTGAGAGCTATATATATGTGTGGAGTGAACCAATTTGGATAAGTCGTTCTTCATTAAAATAGAAATGGCCATGATTGGTGAGGAAAACTGCCATCGCGATGTGCTGGGAGAGTTAATGAGCAATCCGGGTTTCAGATTCTATCCAACAGAAGAGGAACTGGTGGGCTTCTACCTGAAGAAACGGGTCGAAGCCGGCCACCAACTGAACTTCGATAGAGTGATCCCAACCTTGGACTTGTATCGATATGATCCCTGGGAGCTCCCTGGTACCTCACTCTATAATTCTTCCCTAGCTTGAATTTGAAAGGGATTTTTGACACAATATATCTCAACGTATTAGTTTTTTTTGCAGGTTTGGCTAATGCTTCTTGTGAAAGGCAGTGGTTTTTCTTCGTTCCAAGAGACAATAAGTCGTCCCGCCCACGGCCTAACAGATTGACGGTGTCTGGTTTCTGGAAGGCCACCGGTTCAGACAGAGCAGTTCGCAACGAGCTGCTTCAGCACATCGGTCTCAAGAAAACTCTCGTGTTTTATAAAGGAAGAGCCCTGGGTGGGCAAAGGACTGACTGGATCATGAACGAGTACAGGTTGCCAGATTTCAGCTCTTCCACAGCCAAGGTAGTTTTCCGATTGCTTTTCAGTCTTCTGCATTCATATATAATACGGATCTATTAAGTATGAAGAATAGAAAATCACAACCACGATATTTTTCCCTCCATTACTATTACTATTAAACAACTTATTTTTTTTATTATTGAAAAGTATTTTTTTATTAGAAAGTATTGAGAGCCACTTTTCTCCTTTTTCTTTTTTTTGTACATAGAGAATGAAGGAATCAAAACTGACATGTGCAGAAGATGGAAATCGTGTTATGCCGGATATATCGAAAGGCTGCTTCTTGGAAGTCGGTGGAAGAACGATCAAAACCTGCTCGCTTTGAGAAAGAAGACCCTGGTTTTTCGCCTGGTGATGAATACGAAGAGAAGCAGTCTAATTTATTGACCATTAATGGCAGCTGCCGACAGACAAACCCAATGACACAGGCCGATATTTCTTCCTTACATTTTCAAAATCATGGTGGGGTATGTTCTTCTGATCTATGTAAAACCAACAATGAAGATGATCTGCTTGAGACCGTAGAACCGAAAATGTTTGGTGAAGACACTACGCGATCGAAAACCCCTAAAGCCCGGGCGCCACCGCACTTGGAGCTGGCAACATTTTCGATGGACTTCTTCTTTAGCCATGAGCAAATCGCAACCCCATGGGCAGATAATCCAAATGCATGGGCTCCATGTGCTCTTCTATCCACCCCATAGCCTTTCGCCATTCGATTATTTTAACGAACCTGCTTTTAGTGTGATGAGTGCAGTACGCTTGTTATGTTCTTTACGAAACTAAGTCATTTTCTTCACAAGTCCACTGCCAAACTGTTTTTTAATATTCTTAACCGTGTGTGATACAAAATTTATAATTTCGAAGCTTCTTTACGGTTAAGCATATGAATTATAATAATCTTATAATATCGTTTTTATCCATATTTAATAATTTATAATTTCATGTAAGTGTAATATGTAATTTTCATATATATAATATAGTGGTTAAGAATATGTCATAAGCTCAAATATAAAGGGTACTAGAATAGGTGTATTTTTATACTCGTTATTTACTTCATAACCAAATGAACTCATATATGTCTATACTCGTTATTTACTTCATAACCAAATTAACTCATATAGGTCTTAACAGAGAAATCTTATAAACAAAATTATTAATAATAATAATAACTAGCATTTGTACCATATGTTGCAAAGGAAACCCCGTAAGACATAAATATAAGAAAAAAATTGGCATACATAAATATAAGAAAAAAATGACACTAATGATTTTAGTTTTAGTGAACTCTTCAATCATTTCTCCCTTTGCAATCCGTTGACCATACCACACATTTCTTCCCTTCATCAGTGTAACATATGTATCATCCAGAAGTGGGCCTATCAATTTCTCACGCTCTTCCGCCAACAAATGTGTTATATAGATCATATCTGATGTGCACTGAGAAATAGACAGACTTGCTTGTAGCACTCTCATTTGTCAAAGCTGCAACCACACCTGTACAGGAACTAAAAAGTATTAACATAGTTTGAACATGAACAGGGAAACACTAATTCATCATTATTTAATGGCTTAATAGAAAATTACAAACAGGAAATAATCAGATGGTTTTATCTCATTAAATTTGTCCAGAAATTCATGTTTGATAACATCCACGAGAATTTCACAGCACCAAATCATGCATGTGTTAATTGTGAAACTCCAAACTCATGCATTTTCTGCCTGCAAAATGTTTTGAGTCAATACAAATATGATGTATGCCGTGATATGGAACCCCTCCATAGTATCATAATATGCCATCTTGTGCAGATTCTCTTTGCTGACACGTTTGAAAACATTGCTCTTAATCTCCGGAAAAATTATTTGACACAAGTAGTGCCAACAAGGCATTGTTGTGAGATATGATTGCAGCTGATAGAGTAATTGCTTAGGCTAAAATAACGGAGGATGAATGCAACAACAACTATCATTTGGTCCATAATGAAACATGCAGTCTCAAATGCCATAGATTCTTTAGAGCTACTTGCAACTCCCTCTACTAAATTGAATAACACTTGAAGCACATCCCCTCCAAATGACTGGCAGAGTTTATCAAATATCTCTATTACATGAAACACCACATAGAGTTTGATAGTGCCTTGTCCTATGATAAAATGGTAGATGAGACTAATATATGTTACTTGGAGAAGTGCCACTCCACAAATCAGTATGACTAAGCATCCTATGTCAGAAAGCTCATCAGAACACGGCCTCTAGAACTGACCGTCAAGCATCTCCATGTGAATGCCAGTGTCTTTGTTGGCATGATAGTCAATAATGATAGAAAGGAATCAAGGCACACAAAGAATACTACATCAATAAGCAATCCACACCTCCAGGGAACATGGAAAATTGTATTGTAAACCCTCTGTCTCTTTTTATCATTTCCAACTGATGTTGTGCTTCGCAGAGAACTGCCTCCATATATTTCACTGAAATGGCCTTGTCCTTTGATAAAATGGTAGATGAGACTAATATCTGTTACTTGGAGAAGTTCCACTCCACAAATCAATATGACTAAGCATCCAAAGCAATTCATAGAATGCTTCCATGATTTGTACACCCTATATTATCAAAAACAAAAAGTAGCCATTCATGTTTCTCCAATATGGAATTTGATACTACATTTCCAACCATAAATACTCTGCCATCTTTGGATTATGAACTTACTTTTAAAGCATGCCAAGGATTGCTAAAAAGCGTATGGGTCTCCTTGGAAGCTTTCCAAAAGCAGTTTTCCCACTTTGTGGTTGTTATGTCTCATTTAAACTATGAAACATGTATTGCGGAAATAAATAAAAGAGAAAAATAAAAATATTGCCTGAGCTCAAAATTGGATTTAAACCTGTATCATTCCTTTTCCCTGTATTTTGTCCCCCATGTTTGGCTTAATTTCTCCCTTTGTAATCCGTTGACCATACCACACATTTCTTCCCTTCAGCAGTGTAACATATGTATCAGCCAGAAGTGGGCCTGTCAATTTCTTAGGCTCTTCTACCAACAAATGTGCTATATAGATCATCTCTGATGTGTAGTGAGCAAAATAGACAAACTTTCTTGTAGCACTCTCATTTGTCAAAGATGCAACCATGCCTGTACAAGAACTAAAAAGTATTAACATAGTTTGAACATGAACAAGGAAACATTAATTCATCATTATTTAATGGTTTAAGAGAAAATTATAAACAAGAAATAAGTAGACGGTTTTATCTCGTTAAATTTTGCAAGAAACACATGCTTGATAACATCCATGAGAATTTCGCAGCAATAAATCATGCATGTGTTCATTGCAAAACTCCAAAACCATGCATTTTCTGCCTCCAAAATGTTTTGAGCCAATACAAATATGATGTATGTTGTGATATGGAGCCTCTCCATAGTATCATAATATGCCATCTTGTGCAGATTCTCTTTGCTCACACGTTTGAAAACATTGTTCTTAATCTCCACAAAATTATTTGACACAAGTAGTGCCAACAAGGCATGTGTGTGAGATATGATTGCAGCTGATATAGTAATTTCTTGGGCTAAAATGACAGAGGATGAATGCAACAACAACTATCATTTGGTCCAGAATGAAATGTGTAGTCTCAAATGCCATAGAATGAAATGTGCAGTCTCAAATGCCATAGATTCTTTAGAGCTACTTGCAACTCCATCTGCTGAATTGAATAACACTTGAAGCACATCCCCACCAAATGACGGGAAGAGTTTATCAAATATCTCTAGTACATTAAACACCACATAAATTTTGATAGTGCCTTGTCCTCTAATAAAATGGTAGATGAGAATAATATCTATTACTTGGAGATGTGCCACTCAACAAATCAATATGACTAAGCATCCTATGTCAAAAAGCTCATCAGCACACAACCTTTGGAACTGACTGTCAAGCATCTCCATGTGAATGTCAGTATCTTTGTTGGCATCATAGTCAATAATGATAGAAAGGAATCAAGGCACACAAAAAATCCTACATCAATAAGAAATTCACATCTTCAGGGATCATGGAACATTGTATTGCAAAACCCTTTGTCTATTTTTATCATTTCGAACTGATGTTTGCTTCGCAGAGAACTACCTCCATATATTTCACTAAAAAAATATTGGAATGGGGACATCCCAACATATGTAGGATATTTGGCACTGTGAGCAATCACATGTTCTCAATCCACCAGTACTTAGGGATCTCCGAAACTGACCCTTCCCCTATTTGAATCCTTGTCAGGTTGTTGTTGTTGTTCTGATCAACAACTTGGAGAAGTGGCCTCATTCGATTTCTGATCTTTTGCTATTTCATTCTCAACTATGTATTTCATGAAAGAGTTGGACTTCACATTCAAACTATCATTCAGAGTCCACTACCTCAACTTAGGAGGAGAACCCCAATTGTTGCACATATTTGAAATGTCTTCCAGATTTGTTGGCGTATGCACAACGACCGATCTATGTGCCCCTAGTAAAGAAACCAAAACCCTGTCCTCTGGGTCGATCGACTCCACTTGATTAATACACATAACTCCATTTGCATGTGTATCCATATATGTTACTTCTTGGAAAATCAAAGAATCTTCCGTTTTTGTATGGTCTCTCTCATTATTTAGGGCAATTGGCTTATCTTTCTTGGTGTTATTATTACTATCATCTTCTAGCAATAGCAAAATAGAGTTCTCTGCATGGCATTGAATAACATCGTGCCCCGCTTCAGTTTGCTTTGAAAACCCTGATTCAGATTGTTCCACAGCATCTTCCTTCAAGAATCCGAAATCTAGAACAGTGGAGGGCACGAAACGCTGATGAGATGCGGTAGCTCCTGGTAAAGCTGAAGGAGAAGGGGTTCGTTGCCGACGACAAAGCAGCTTGGCAGCACATGAAGAGCATGGGTCGGTTCAACAAGGGAGTCTGTTTGGGTAGTATAAGTAGGTGACGTTGAAAGCTTAGGCCTGTAGTTGTACATCTCTCCGTTGCATTTTGGTATTCTTTCTCTTCTGGTAATAAACTCAGAAGGATTGATGCTCTTGTTTGTTAGGGTTCTCACTAATTATGAGTCTTTTGTCATCTGTCTTGATAAAATGTTACGAGTTCTCATTTAGTGTAGGATGAGCAGTGTTTGTGGTTTCATAATGTCCAAACAGAACATTCAAGTTTGATTTGTAATGACATTATGGACTTTTATCTCGTGTCTTGCTTCATATGTGAAAAATATATTCAATTTCAAGTTAGGCCTAGCATTTCAAGTTTCTGCTAGGATAGGGAATTTTCAGGGAAGATATAACTCATTTGAATTGGCAAAACCTTTCTCTGCTCATGTAAGAAGGGGTAGCCTGAGCCTTGAATTATAGACTTTGGTTCACTAAGTTGGATGGTGCGATGCAACTCTTTTGATTATTTTTTTTGTTGGTTGGTGATTCTCATCGATATTTGCTAGGTCATCAGTCTGGGTAAAGTTGAAATGAGTTCCTTTTGGTGTAGGATAACCAATTTTTGTGGTTTCATAATGGAAAAACCCAACAGCTTATAATTGCATTAAGGCTCTGGATGAATTATTGCCTTGCTTATTCCATGAAAAACAACCATGCCTTGTTGATTTGGAGCTATCTTGGGTAGCTCAGCCAATGGTACCCATTAAGCCTGTAAATATTGTGGTGCCTTTTCATGAATCATGTGGCCTTTCTAAACTGCCATTTAGTATGTGTTTTTATGCCTCATTAACCATAATCGTAATTATTCTCAATCACACCAAATCGACCTTTCATTTGAAGTCCCTATCCCTGTACTTACGAGCCAAACTTCAGGTATATGCAAAAACTTGCACATACAAGTTAAGTCACTTTGTTCATGGAGTTGACAATGTATGCCAATGTTTTGAATCTTGGTCAGCTGTGCAAGGTACATGCTATTTATTGATGGCATGAACCTTTTCACAAGATCCGACTATTTTACTCGTGACTTTTTGGTATATGCTTAGTTTGACACATGCTCACAATGTTTGCACAATAAGTTCATTATAGTGGATATCAAATACATAACCTAAAACAGGGAAAAATGGTACATGCTCACAATGTTTGCACAACAAGTTCACTATAGTGGATATCAACTACAAAACCTAAAATAGAGAAAAATGGTACATTATACAAAAATAAGAATGCACAATAATTTCACCAACAGTAATTTGTTTAATAAGAAACACATTTTGACAACAAAAATTTGAATGCTTAGCATCCCTCCAATCATATGGCATAAAGATTGAGAAAAATAAATCAACTGTTTTTAACTTTAGGTTGAAGTGTTTTCTGGTCAATGGATCTTTCCTATCGACATGGACGTACACTCACATCACAGTTCCGAGATTTTCAAATTAGTGTAGCAAGTTTACATTTGTATATTGGACTGGGAGAATATTTGGGCAGAATCTACAAAAGGCTGTGATTGCTCTCCAATGATGGTGCTCATTTCCCCAAACATTATGGTGTGTAAACTGTACAAGGTCTAGATCCGATTAAAGTGACAAAAGTTTCATTTACATGTTATCCACCAATTGTGAAGGTCCCAGAAAATTGTTATAACTCATTACTACCCAATTTGGATCCCTGAAATTTGGGGTGGGTTGTCATACAAGGCCCAGATCTGACTGAATTGTTATGAGTTTAAATTAGAAAGTAACCGAGCAAAATGATGCAAAGGATAATGTAAACATTATCCACCAATTGAACAGGATCCAACGGATTTGAAGTGTTAGTTATTTCCATTCATATAATCTGGATTCATACTCATATAGCTTGTCATTATTATACATGATAGTTTAGGATATAATAGACTATAGTTGTAAAAAGGATTTTACAAATGTCATAGCACCTCTGGTTATTAAATGCTTAATTACAATACCTCATATCCAGTTCAAATTTACAAAAGAATAGTGATTAACTATTAATTCAATTGCATTAACCACACGCTAGTTTTCAAAATTTTGAGATAGTTTTGGAAGCCCCAAATGACGATACTACATTTCCAACCATAAATACTCTGCCATCTTTGGATTATGAACTACTTTTAAAGCATGCCAAGGACTGCTAAAAATCTTATGGGTTTCCTTGGAAGCTTTCCAAAAGCAGTTTTCCCACTTTATGGTTGCTATATCTCATTTAAACTATGAAACATGTATTGTGGCAATAAATAAAAGAGAAAAAGAAAAATATTTCCTGAGCTCAAAATTGGATTTAAACCTATATCATTCCTTTTCCTTTTATGTTGTCCCCCATGTCTAGCCTAATTTCTCCCTTTGCAATCTGTTGACCATACCACACATTTCTTCCCTTCAGCAGTGTAACATGTGTATCAGCAAATAAATTTTGAACCGTTTTACTTCGAAGTTAGAGATGTAGTTTAGAATTAACAAAAAACAAGATGAAATGTCTTTACAGTTTTCTCCCTACAATCTCGCACGAAGTAAAAGCGAATGGAATGAAAAATCACAAGCAGGTAAATCACGACAAATGCATGATGCGAATACCAGAAAGCATTGAACCTGGTCAGTTTATCAAGTTGCTGAGGAAGTTTCACTGAACTTCTTCTAAACGAGGAGGTCGCGAGAATGAAGGCAATGGCCATGAGTACGACCATACAAACCCCCGTGATTCCTACTTTGCTTCCTAAGATATCTCCGTAATTCGGCTTTTCACTGCCAAAATATGCTTTAAGATAAAGATTATATGATTCGTAGTCACAATTTGCAATTCTAATGAAATCACAGTTCATATGATCCAGGCCATGAAGCTTGACGCCTATAACAATGGCCCTGACGATGGTCTGCATGAATATTAAAATAAAAAATGTTAATAAAGAACATCGAAATCCATTTCCTGTTAACTTTACAAGAATTAAAATACCTTGTGGAAATTGATGTTGTCGTCAAATGGCACAATGGATCCTAAGATCGTGGAGCGAGGCCATGTTATTGTGTTCATGCAGACGGGCAACAGTATGAGTGCCATGTTAAGTTTGAGGGTTTCAGCGCTTCCTTTGGCCACACATAGACAGTATCCCACTAATTTGAAGATGCCTTTATTCCTGTACTGTATGAATTTCCACGTGAAAAGCCCCAGCATAGTCGCCAGCCATATGACAATAACCAAGCCCTCTACCTTCAATATCTTTTTGTCTTTATGGTCACGACCAACCTATTCATCAAAATCTGGAGGACAGAGTCCACAGAGAACACAGGAAATATGACTTGTCTCAACTTTGTGCAATGAATAAATCTAGTTCAATGTCTTCATTAGTGTTTTTTTTTGGTATTTTTCTGCTAGATCTATAGCAAACTCCTCACTGATTTCAAGAGGATTGTCTTTCATAGCATCAATGCCATCATTCTTTGAATTGTTCTATTCTTGATCAAGAACACTAGTGCCATCGCCTCCAATGGGACTGCAAGGTTGTTCTTAATATGGATCTATGGCAATCTCTTTAAAACAACCCTGTCATGTTCGAGAGGAAGGCACAGTAGGTCACTTTTTTGGAGGACAGCCAACAACTCCTTATCATATTCTTCCAATTGTTCCTGTAAGTCTTCTTCTAATGCTTCATCTTTAAAACCGTCATTATCAGCATGAATAGGGGCTTCAAAATCCTTAGATGGCTGTTTGATGCCTTTATTTTGAATTTGAACAACATTATCTTCATTGATGGCCGAGACATCTGAGACTAGGGATGCTTCACCTTCATCTATTTCTTTATTTAGCAGCATAGCGCACTCTTCCTCCAGGGAGGCTTCATTGTCATTTTCATAGATATCTTCATCTCCCTCCAAAAGAGCAAGGAGGCCTTCCTGCTGCAGGGCTGACAACAAATCCTGATAAATACTTTAAAAATTCTATGATCTTGGGTCACACCATCTGAGAAAGCTCACAATCAAACCCTTGAGGGAAGGGATAGTCTTTGGACTGCAAGAGTACTAGAGCCAACGAGTTATTTCGGGGACCTTCGTTCGCTCAGCCAAACAGCTTACCACCGATCATCGCAGATGAAGCCCTCGGGGCTCCACTCGGAGTGTTACGAACTGACAAAACCTTCACAGTAATTGAACTGGTCGTCCGAGTGATCTGCTTCAACATCGGCGTTCAATTCATGAGACAAAGGCGGAAACAGCCATAAACTCCAAGAAACCTTAAACGGAAACAGCCATAAACTCCACGAACTCTCCTGGAAGGCGGACAGATGTCAAGTGGAAAGTGGAAAGTGAAACGTTTTTTAATGTTTTAAAACTTTTTTTATTTATTAAATCAGATGGCTGATTTTTGTTCAATTGTCTAACAAAAAATCTAACGGCTATAATTAAGACAGAAAATCATTTTGGGGAGTTCATTTCATAGGGAAACACCTTACTGCGTAAA
>APFE031662466.1:235447-257385 GCA_000404065.3 Pinus taeda | reverse complement strand
ATTACCAATGAGTTATAATTGCCCAGGCCCAACTTCAAACTTCAAATTTTCATTGTCACAGTGATATATTGTTTACAAAAAATATCATTATGATATGAAAGAGTCAAGAGTCAAGAGTCAAGGACTCAAAACTCAACAGTTATCAACAATTATGAAAACTAAAGTCCAATAGAAACTAAAAAAGACAAGTAAACTGTAAATGATAAATCTACATGTGGCCCTTGCCACGAGAGTCTCCAGGAGTATAAGTAGGTCGTGGTGGTCTTCTCGGAGTCTCCCGCACAGACCGACGACCTGAACTAGAACCTCCACGTGAGGGTGTAGATGGAGGTGGTGACAGCAAGGGAACAAGACTCAGACCTCGAGCACTGCTATTGGATGGTGGAGGTGGAGGTGGAGGTGGCATGGAATCATCATCTTCATCCCTTACAAGTTCCTCTTCCAGTTCTTCAATATGTACAATGCCATCCTCCAAATTGTCATCCTCTGGGTGATTGTCCCAAATTTTATATGTGGGATCCTCATAAGCCCGATCACAATAATGACTCAACCTCAAGTTGTAGTGCACATAAACCAAGCTTTCTGCTCGGTTTCATTGAGTCTGTTTCTTTTCACATTATGTATGTAGCTATAGGTGCTCCAACACCTCTCTGCAGAAGAAGTATTTACAACCTGTGAAAGAACTTTTTTTGCCAATTTTGGCAAAAGTCCCTGCCCGCCATATGTTTCCCACCATGTGAGAGTATCAAATTTATCTCTGTCGTCCATTGCATGGAAGTTACCATACAAACCAGTGCCACTGAAGTATCTGCCTATTTCAAGGCGTACAGCTGCACATTCCTCCCTGTCAGGTACCAATTTTTCTAATGCTTCCAAATATCCTCTAGTTACCGCTGGATCTAAATGGGGTTTGGTTCTAACCCCACCCCCTGCTACAGGTTGGCCCAACCAAGACGTAGAGTAGTATTTTGGCGTAAGGATATACGCCAAGCAATGTAGTGGAAGATTAAGTCTATTCCACCGTTCACACACACAATCGTGAATCAATTTGTACAAGTCGGGATCTCTGTTATGAACAATATCTTTTATTTGCCCCAACATGGTGTCCATCTGCTCATACAACTCGCCAATCACTGGTTTGTCTGTATTTGCAAACCGAATCATGTGATAAATGGGCTTGGTGAAATCCAAAACTTGCCTCACACTTGTCCAAAATTGACCATCAAGAGCGGCCTCCTCCACCATTTCAAAACCTCCCCTGTCAGTTGCATTTGTAGCCCTTTCCTTCAATACCTGCCAATGTGGACTTGATACCATGCTAGCCATTGAATCTCTTACCTTCAAAAGGCGCTTGAAGGTGAGGTAATAGCTACCAAATCTCGTCTTCGCAATCTTCAACAACTCCAATCTCGAGTGACTGCGGAAAAGGCCATGGGTATTGCTATGATTTGTAATAAATTTTATCATTTTTTTGCCTTTTTTGTACAAATCACCAATCCATTGGTATTGTACATTTTTGTTCTTGACAATATCATGCCAGAAGGTTCAATGTGTGAACCAAACATCCAGACCAAAATATATTGGGGTATTTATCCTCAATAATTGCTCCCGCTGCTCTGCAATTAGCAACATTATCAGTGATGACTTGGATGACATTGTATGGCCCAATACGGTCAATTGTTTCAAGTAATGCTTTTGCAATGTTGATGGTGGTCTTGAACTTGTCTGAGTAATCATGTGCAGTCAGAAAGATTGGACCATTAACAGACACAGCAAGAACACTTATCAATGGCTTGCCTTTTACATTTGTCCATCCATCAGATACGATGGACACCCCATGCTCAGTCCAAGCACTTGTCATTCTATTCAAAGAATGTGATATTTTGCTTTTTCATTATCAAGGCCAACGGTTCTTGCCTTGTCATACCCAGGGCTCTTGTATCCTTTAGGGGCATCATTTATGGCCGAAACCATTTCGTGCCAATAAGGTGAGCGAAGAACGTTGAATGGTATCCCACATGCATAGAGAAACCTGTAAACCTTTGAATCCACATCATTCCTACAACCCTCATCAAGGAAATCTAATATGGTTGTACGCCTTAAAGATGATGACCCTGTGCCTCCATATCCACTGCCTTGGGAGGATGCTGAAGGAGTTCTTTGTGATTGTGAGCTTGGTTCAAAGAAACCCCTTGATTTTTTTGATTTGTATTGGGCTTCCTCCTCCTCCCTTATGTATTTGGCTCTATCCACTGTTGACACCGCTGCACAAGTTTTGATTCCTATTTGTTTGTCTCCATCCCATGGCCTTTTCTTGCAGAGGTGTCTTCTAGCACGGGTGTATGAACTTGTGTAATCAGTGTTGCAATGGTGGCAATGAAATTTAGTGGTTCCACCCCCTCTCCTTGTTTCAGATCTGTGAACATATTTCCACAATGGGGTTTGGTCTTGTTTAGTTTTTTGAGGGTCCTGTTCACCCTCCTCCAACTCCTCCTCACCGGGGTTTTCACCAATTTGACTTCTCCAGCTTCTTCATCCCCCTCTTCAATTTGCCCCCTCCGTTTCCTACTCTCCAGCACCATAATAACCATAAAAGGGACCAGGAAGAGGAAAATGCCCAGAAATATAGTCAGGTCCATGGTGTTTGATGTTTGTAGGGTTTTGATTCAACAATCTGCAAATTAATTTAATCTATTGGGATTAATTAACTTAATTTATTAATTTAATTCAAATTCATAATTTTAGAACTCAATAAACTAAATTAAATTGACTAAATTACTACCTAACTAAATTAAACTAGCTAGATTCGCTAAATTACTAAGTTACTTACCTCTGCAGGCTTGCTCCTAGCTCCTCGCTCTTCAGCACTTGCTCCTTGCTCCTTTGCTCTTGCTCTTGCTCCTCAGCCAAGCTCAATGTTTGATAACGAAATTTTTTTATGCCCTTTGGGCTTTTAAAACAATATATATATTATATATATATATATTTTTTTTTTTTTTTAAATTTAATTTTTTTTTGGGTCCCCGGAATTTTTTTTCCGCCGACTTGCTCCCGGCGCTGTTCGAATTGCTCCCGGAGTGATTTTTTAATGCCCGGGGACGATCAGGAGCGATCGCTCCCCGATCGCTCCCGGGCTTAAAAAAGCGCTCCGGGAGCGACGGAGCGACCGCTCCCTAAGTCGCTCCCGAAAATGGCAGGGAGTGCAATTTTTATTAAGGAATTGCGCTCCTGAAAATCGCTCCCGTCCGAGAGCGATTTCGGGAGCGCGCTCCGGAGCCGCTCTCGCCCGGAGCGCGCTTCGGGAGCGGGTTCATTGGGGGGGGGGGCGCTCCCCCGCAACTATGTGTGAAACATCAGGCTTCTTGCGCGGCTCCGGAGTGCGCTTCGGGAGCGGGTTCGATGGGGGGGGGGCGCTCCCCCGCAACTATGTGTGAAACATCAGGCTTCTTGCCTATGAAATCCTTCTCTTGTGTAACTCATCCATGAATCTCGTGTGGACTCCTGTTCTGCAGAAATATTGTAGTGTTGCATGCCTCTGCCCCCAAGAACATTGGCAATCCCTAATCATGCAACATGGCCCCAATTGTTCCAACAATGCGCTATTCTTCCTCTCAGCGACCCTATTCTGCTGAGGGTTATGGGGTGCAATCGACTCCCTCTTAATGCCCTCATTTGTACACAATTCCTTGAAGGCATCAGAGACATATTCTCTCCCATTGTCACGTCTCACTGACTTGATCTTATTCCCTGTCTGGTTTTATAGAAGGGCCTTAAACTCGAAGAACTTGGTTAAAACCTCATCTTTCTTCTTTATAAAATATATCTAAGTTTTATGAGAATAATCATTAATGAAAGGAACATATGTTGATTTGGGGTAGCATCGGATGTGCTCTAGTTATGAAAATTGGTGGAGAGGCTAAAGCACATGCGATCTCCAAGACTGAGAAATCGTTTTGGAAAATTTCATTTGGATGAAGAGTTATTAAAATAATTAATATTTTTAATGAGTTCTTAAGTCTCAACTTAGGAAAATAAAAATATTAATGGGTATTAATAAAGATAAGGATGAGAAGATTCTAAAATATAAGGATCAAGTCTATTTTAATCTTCACCGTTGATTAGGGACTTAATCTCGGCCGTTGATTCATCAATAAGAAAAGTATAAGAGAAGACTTGAGGGTTAGTTGGAGACACATTGAGGGAGACCAGTCAGTTCGATTTCTAGAGCGGGGGTTGCTGAGAAATTCGAATTAGATGACTGGATTGTAGCAAGAGATAACGAGTACGTAACAGAGAGGCAGAGACAGTGCCAGAGAACCAGCATTGAGATTAGAGAGGCAGACGCAGAGCTACTCAGAAAGATGCAAAGGAAGATGGACTGCGTAGTCATTGGAGGGCTTGCGTGGGTGACGCAGAGAGGCCAAGTGCTTATGCAGTGAGGCAGAGTGCTGACGCAGAGGGTATGGAAGCTGCACAGAGGCTAGTTGGACTGACACTGAGCCTAGGAGAAACGTCGAAGTATTTATCTTTGTTGGGTGAGCCAGTTTGGCACCCTAGTTGTACTGAAGAAAAGCTGATTAATAAAATCCTTCTTTGCTGCACCGGTTTCCCCGCATTGGGTTTTTCTGGGGACAATTGTCCAAAAATAACTGTGTTGATGTGTTTGATTCTTGTGCATGTATTTGTTTCTGTGTAACGATGTGATATCTGCAGTAGAATTTATTTTAATATTTACTGAAGGGATTTTGTAAATAACTTATTGGAAAATAAGTAGGTAAAATAAATCAGCTGCTGCAGTGATAGAATTTTCACATGGTATCAGAGCAAGGAATCAAAGACAGGAAGGGAAAATCAGTTATGGGTTGAGATCATGATGCAGAGGCATCTACGTTAGGAGACTCGTGCAGATTTTCAGAAAATTGCATGGGAGATAGTAATTTCGATTTCTTTGTGCTGGCTTCCAGATTGGAAGAAGAAGTTGCTTGTGTGACAAGCTCTGCATCATCAAAGGTATGGTATATACAGTGGAGCCTCCTTGCATATGACAGGAATCTAGGAATGTTTCTCAGATTATCAGGAGGAAATGATGAATTTTCATATCACCATGGGGAATAAGGCAAAGTGTACTCTAGTAGGGAAAGGTACCATAGTTTTTCAAACAGAAACAAGAGAGTAGATCCGTGCTACCAATGTGCTGCATGTGCCAGGACCGGGGATGAACCTACTTTTCGTATCACAACTTCAAAGCAAGGGATATGGAATTTATTCATTAAGGAGAAAGTATACATCAAACACTTGAGTTGGAAAAAGAAATTGCAGATCGGAATCAAAAGTAATAGTTTGTACAGGTTACAACTAGAATCACCAGTGGCACTGATAGGCAATAATGGAGACAAGGACTAGAATGAATTATGGCACAGAAGAATGGGACATTTGCACCATGGGGCTATGAGAATTCTCAGGAAAACTGTATCAGGAGTTCCAGATCTTAGTACAAAACAAGATGATCTATGCAGAGGATGTGCTCTGGGCAAGTATGCCAATGCAACATTTCCTAGAAGTAAAAACAGGGCCAAGAGTGTACGAGGATTGATACACAGATATCTGCGGACCAATGTCCACTAAAGCTCTTAGTGGTGCCGAATACTTCGTCACCTTCATTGATGACCACTCCACGAAAACTTGGATTTATTTTCTGAAACCAAGGACGAGGTTTTCTGTTGATTCAAAGAGTTCAAGGATCTGGTGGAGAATCTGACAGGGAAAAAAATAAAAGTTTTGTGCTCAGACAGTGGTGGAGAATATGTCGATAAGGACTTCACCGATTTTTGCGCTAGGGAGGGCATCATAAGGGAGTGGACAACTCCTTACAATCCAGAGTAGAATGGAAGAACATGACTATTGTGGAAGCAACTAGGGCCATGATGTATGATCAGGATATGCCAAAATTCCTGTGGGCAGAAGCATGCAACACAGTAGTCTATGTCCAGAATAGAACTCCTCATAGGGCACTGGGCAAGATTGCTCTAGAGAAAGTCTTCATTGGGAAGACACCTAAAGTCAACCATCTCAGGATATTTGGGAGTTTAGCATATTGACGTATACCCGAGGAGAAAAGGAAAAAGTTAGATCAAACTGCAGAGAAAGGATATCTTGTGGGATATAGCGAGAATGCTAAGGCATACAGAATCTATCTTCCAGGGAGCAGGAAGGTAGTAGTTCGACGAGATGTGAAGTTCATGGAAGATAGGGCCTTCAAAAAATCTCGAGAAATGCCTTCCAAGGAGCAGTCAAAAGATGAGTCGTTGGTCAAACCACTTCAACCGACGGAAACCAAGAATTCTCCCTCAGAGCAGGAAGAATCACAGGGAGAGGAGGGGCTAACAGATGCACCTGCTACCAGAGGAAGAAAGACTAGGGAACTTCGACAAGTTCTGCGGGATGCAGAAGATTTCATCGGTGCACTGAGAAACAATAAAAGGGAATGAAGACAGCGAGATAGATATCAGGCCTTAGTAGCTTAGGATGGGGAGCCTTTTAGTTTTCAGGATGCCGCTCAACATCAAATTTGGATGGATGCGATGGTAGAGGAATACAACTCTATAATGGTGAATGATGTCTTGGAAGTAGTGCCTAGGCCTCAGGATAGATTAGTGGTAGGTTTGAGATGGATCTACAAGATTAAATACGCTGCAGACGACAGTGTGGAAAAATACAAAGCTAGGGTTGTGGCTAAGGGGTATGCTCAGAAGGAAGGAATTGACTACGAAGAGACCTTTGCCCCAGTAGCCAGGTATACATCTATTAGAACCATGATATCTTTGGCAGCACAGATGGGATGGGAGATTCATCAGATGGATGTCAAAACGACATTTTTGAACTGGGTAATAGATGAGGAAGTATACATTGAACAACCAAAAGGCTTTGAGACACATGAGAAGAAGTTTCATGTATGCAGATTGAAGAAAGCCTTTTATGGGCTCAAACATGCACCTAGAGCATGGTATGGGTGAATTGATGGCTAATTGCAGAAGATGGGGTTCGTCAAGAATGACACATATCCAAATATCTACTATTTGGTTGTAAAGAATGAGCCCCTAATCCTAGTATTATATGTGGATGATCTCTTCCTTAGAGGATCATCTAGGCTCATCGAGGATTGCAAGAAGAATCTAGCCACAGAATTCGACATGAAGGATTTGGGACAGATGCATTATTTCCCGGGGTTGGAAGTTTGGCAACAGAAGGGGGAGACCTTCCTTGGATAAGGGAAATATACTACAAAAATTCTGAAGAGATTTAGGATGCAAGATTGTAGGCCTATGGCTACTCCAATGATCACCAACTGGAAGAAAATTGATGCATCAGAAGACAAGGATGTTGATCCCACCTTATACAGGCAGCTTGTAGGGCCCCTGATGTATCTGGTCAATACCAGGCTAGCCATTTGTTACGCTGTCAACACCCTAAGTCAGTCCATGGTGGAACCAAAGAGGGCACACTGGGCAACAACCAAACATTTTCTCAGATATATACAGGGAATAGTTGATTGTGGACTCTTGTACACTAGAAGAAATGATATCAGACTGACTGGGTTTACTGATGCAGATTGGGCAGGAATTTCAGTAGATCGGAAAAGTACCTCTGGGTATTGTTTCAACATTGGATTGGGGATGACCTCCTAGTGCAGCAGGAAACAGAAATGCGTAGCTCTGAGCTCAGCTGAAGCAGAATAAATGGCCGCTAGCACAACTTCGTGCGAAGCCATATGGCTTAGAAAATTGCTTGTAAACCTGTTCAGAAGAAGGATGGAAGCGACTAGGATCATGTGTGATAATCAGAGTTGCATCAAGCTCTTTGAGAATCCAGTATTTCATGATCAGTCAAAGCACATTGATATTTAGTGTCACTTTGTTAGAGACTGTGTCCAACAAGGAGCTGTGCAGTTGAGTTACACTCCCACAGGAGAACAAGTGGCAAACATCCTTACTAAGGCCGTTGGAAGAATCAAGTTCGCTTATTTTAGGGAGAAGATGGGGATGGTAAAGAATCCGTTTTAGTAACAGAAATGGATGAGTATCAGGTGTTGCAGTGCTATGAGTAGCATGCTGCAACATTTGAGAGAGAGTTGTAGTGCATATGCACTGTTGGGAAGAAGGACCAACAACAACACAGATGCAGAGGGAGCTGTAGTATAGATGTGGCAGTGGCAGTGGTAGAGCCATGGGCAGCAGTGCGGATGTTAGGCAACAGGCCAAGCATCAACGCAAGTACTGGTGTAGAATGATTAGGCTGATGTTTAGTGGTGGAGCATTACTAGAGCACATTCCTCGCTAAGAGGGAGTGTCGATTTGGGGTAGCAGCGGATGTGCTCTAGTCATGAAAATTGGTGGAGAGGCTAAAGCACATGATATTTCCAAGACCTAGAAATCGTTTTGGAAAATTTCATCTAGATGAAGAGTTATTAAAATAATTAACATTTTTAATGAGTTCCTAAGTCTTAACTCAGGAAAATAAAATAAATTGGTATTAATAAAGATAAGGATGAGAAGCTTCTAAAGATAAGGATCAAGTCTATTTTAATATTCGCTGTTGATTAGGGACTTAATCTCGACCGTTGATTCATCGACATGAAAAATATAAGAGAAGACTTGAGGGTCAGTTGGAGAGACACTTGTTGATTTGGGGTAGCATCAGATGTGCTCTAGCCACGAAATTTGGTGGAGAGGTTGGGGCACATGAGATCTCGAATACCCATAAAGGGTTTGGGCAGATTCTAAACAGATCAAGAGATATTAAAAATAATTAATATTTTTAATGGAGTCCCTAAGTCTAAACTCAGGGAAAATAAAATATTAGTGGGTATTAATATGGATTTGTGTTATAATGGTCCAAAAGACATGGATCAAGCCAGATCTAATCTTAGTCGTTGAGATGTCAACAAGAAAAGTATAAGAGGGGGTTTGAGGGTCACTTGGAGAGTACAGAAGAGTGATCAGTCATTCTATTCTCTAGAGCGGGGTTTGCTAAGAGAGATATAATTAGTGATCGGGAGAGCAACTGAGGAGAAGCAAAAGAAGAAAGATCTCTCCAAGATCAAGTGCTTCCACTATGGGGAGATGGGTCAAGGAAGAGGAGTAAGGGAGAGTCTTTCGAGACTAAGGTAGCGCCAGCACGGGTAGAGAAGGAAGTTTTGACAGATGATGACTGTGCCATGAGTGCATGCAGAAGTGGGGAGATATCGAGCTGTAGTCAGGCAGACTACAGGCGATGAGGAATAGGATCCTCGAGGTACCCAGCCTCTTGGATTAGACCTTGCTACGGGAGCCCCGATAAGAAGTAGCAGGACTGGCTGAGTGGGTAGAGACGGATGCAGATGGAGTGGCAGAGAGAGCTACAGTGCAGGAGTCCCGAGACAACACAGAGCTAGTAGGTTGCAGTAGTGTGAGAGGCACAGGAGTGTTGCACCAGAGCAAGAAGGCACAACGAGGTGTGCAACGGTGCGAGATGCAGGGAGTTGTTGCAGTAGCGCAGAGGTCAGAGAGATGGAGCACTTGTCAGCGACAGAGGGAGCTTCAACATCAGTGGGTGTTTCTAGCCCAACAAGGAGGTCAGTTGGGAGATCAGTTACTTACTTCTCAGTAACTGAGTTGCAGTGCAGCAGTGGGCAACATGATGCAACCTGATGAGAGGAGATGTAGTGCAGATGCAATGCTAGGAAGAAGGACCCTCAGCCGCACGGATACAGAGGGAGTTGTCGTACAGATGCAGCAGTGGCAGTGGCAGAACCATGGGCAACAGTGCAGAGGATGTTGGGGAGGAAGGCCTAGCATCAACACAGTTATCGATGCCAGATGATTAGAGTAATACTCAGTGAGGAGTATTGCTAGAGCACAGTGCTCGCTAAGAGGGAGTGTTGATTTGGGGTAGCATCAGATGTGCTCTAGCCTTGAAATTTGGTGGAGAGGTTGGGGCACATGAGATCTCCAATACCCAGAAAGGGTTTGGGCAAATTCTAATCAGATCAGGAGATATTAAAATAATTAATATTTTTAATGGAGTCCCTAAGTCTAAACCTAGGGAAAATAAAATATTAATGGGTATTAATATGAATCTGTGTTAGAATAGTCCGAAAGACATGGATCAAGCCAGGTCTAATCTTAGTCATTAATTAGGGACTTAATCTTGGCCATTGAGATGTCAACAGGAAAAGTATAAGAGGGGGCTTGAGGGTCACTTGGAGAGTACACCAGAGTGATCAGTCATTCTATTCTCTAGAGTAGGGTTTGCTAAGAGAGATAGAATCAGTGATTGGGAGAGCAATTGAGGGGCATTGAGTACAAAGAAGCAAAGAGGGCAGAGATTGTGCTCGGAGAGCAGCGCAACAACCAAGGAGAATGACGCAGAGCCAACAAGGGCTCATGCAGGGCCACGTAGAGGCAACCAAGTGCTGTGCAGAGCACAAGAGAGGTTAGCGTGTCTAACGCAGAGGCCTAGGATGCTGACGCAGGGCCTCCTGGGGCTGACATAGGCCAAGAAATGCTGACGCAGAGCCAACGTGAGATAGAGAGGGGCTGACGCAGTCCAGATTGGGCAGACGCTGGGGTTGCAGAGTAGTTTTGTGCTGAGGAGTTGCCAGAAGGATTTTCCGGGGTTTCAGCCAGGAGATTTCTCTCAAACTGTGAGGTATAGCTGCTAAGGAAATTCTCTATTGGGTAGGCTAGTATTGGCGCCCAGATTGTACTTTGATATTGCTTAATAAGAAAACCCTCAGATAGTTGCACCGGTTTTCCTGCATCGGGTTTTTCTGGGGACATTGGTCCAAAAATAATGGTGTCGTATGGTGTGTTTGTTCTTGTTTCTTTTAGTCGTTGATCTGTAATATGTTGACCATGCACTGGTGTTTATTTTCGGTATTTACTTTGTAAATAACTTGTTAAAGAAAAATAAGAAGTAGGTAGGAATAAATCAGAAAAAGTGCATGAAGGGTTTCTAAACTAAGTAAACTTAGAAACTTCAACAAGACCGAGGGAGACCAGTCAGCTCGATTTCTGGAGCAGGGCTTGCTGAAAAATTCGATCTAGAAGACTGGATTGCAGCAAGAGGTAACGAGTACATAATAGAGAGGCAGAGACAGTGTCAGAGGACTAGCGCAGAGATTAGAGAGGTAGGGACGATGCTGGAGGACTAGCGCAGAGATTAGAGAGGTAGACACAAAGCTACTTAGAAAGACACAAAGGCAGCTGGACTGCACAGTCACTGGAGGGCTTGTGTGGGTGACGTAGAGAGGCCAAGTGCTGATGCGGTGAGGCAGAGTGCTGATGCAGAGGGTCTAGAAGCTGCGCAAAGGCTAGCTGGACTGACGCTGAGCCTAGGAGAAACGCCAGAGGATTTATCTCTGTTTGCTGCACCAGTTTGGCGCCCTAGTTGTACTCAAGAAAAGATGATTAATAAATTCCTCCTTTACCAGATCCCTTCTTTCGCTTTGGACACTTAATAGCATAGTGCCCAAACTCATGGCAATGGAAGCACTTGATCTTGCTCAGATCCTTCTTCTTCTTTTCACCCTTTTGACTGGACTCACCCTTCCCTTTGCCTTTCTTTCCCTTGGCTTTACTTGCAAGAGAAAAATTATCCGCATTCTCGGTCTTGACTGATCTCTCTTCTATGGTTCCTCTTCGGATCTCTTCCTGTATGTAGTCAGCCCAAAACCTTTCCCAATTTGGAAAGTTCTCTCTCCCACTAACAACATCTTGGAACCCTTCCCAAGATTTGTGAAGTCCAAGTAGGGCAAAACTCACAAGGTCATGATCAAAGACAAGTTCACCCACACCACATAGCTCATCTCGAACTTGAGTGAACCTAGTAAGATATGTGGCGATGGCATCTTCTTGTTTCATCCAGATACTCCTTAACTTTTCCTTAAGAGAAAGCTTCCTGGTATCACTGGTACTCTGATATAATTTTAAGATGGCTTGATACATCTCATATGTTGTCTTCTTCTCATGGATACATGGAACTATATGAGCTTTGACCCCTTCTAGAATAGTCCTCCTAGCCTTGACATCATTCGTAGTATGCTGGGCCAATTGTTGAGGATCTTAAGGTGGTGCTATTGCTTGCTTAATAAACTCTCCTACCCCATTATCCTACAACACAATCGTGATCCTCCCTTTCCAGGAGATGAAGTTTGATGCTCCCTCTAAACAATAATCAACTCTCAGTCCTTGATAGATAATTCTCTAAATCCAAGGAACTACTCTTCAAAATTTTGATCTTTATTCTCCAACAATAAACTGATCTCTTTTGTGTTGGTGTATTTTGTTCACAACTCTGATACCATGTAGAATTTCTTTGAAATTCTGCAATTGCTTAATGAATAATTATGAAAAATAATTGATATTCACAAGACACAAAATTTCCCCACTAATTTTGCAACGGAATAGAATAGAAATAAATCACAGTCACACAGTAGTAAAACAAAATATTTTTCCAGGGAACCCCGCTGGGAAAACCCTATGCGGTTGAAAATTTTATTAATAGAAGAATGAGCAATAGATCTCTTACAATAAAATTTTTCTTCAATAGACAACCAGTGGTTCTCCCTGCTTGAACTAGGCTTGAAACACCTGGAAGTAGCCTTGATCTCGCTCCCTAATTCCTTGCACACTTTTGGAGTCCTATTTCCTTACCCAAAAATCCCTATTTTCTAGCTCAATAGGTGCTCCTATTAAATAGGGGATGCTCTCTATTTCTTAGCTCAATTGTTGCAAGAGCTTCTCTTGACACCTTTCCTTTCACAAGGTGCTCCTATTAAATAGGGGATGCTCCTTCAATAATGTGCACGAGCTTCTCTTGACACCTTTCCTCTCACAAGGTCACACATGAACTCGTGTATACAATAATGATACAACTCGTGCCTTGGTCCTTATTAGCAAATGAAATTAGCTAATTGTTATGAATATAATTTAGACAAAATTAAATAAATGCAAATAAATAATAAATAATAGTAGTTATATCTTAAATAGTTATTAGTTGAGTGGAAAGGCATGTCTAAAAAGACATGTCTAGTCATGAAGGGGCACCTGCCTGGGTATATAAGTTGGCCCTCATTGTAACATTCAATCATCTTTGTTTATTCATCTTATTAATAAAAATATTATCTGCAATACCTTTGTGTATTTTATTTTAAAAGCTCAAACAAGCTACAGGTTTTGTTGCTTTAGTGGTATCAGAGCCATCCGATCCTCTGGATGTTATGCACTTCACAATCTGCCATTAAGTTTAGGTCTTGAAATCATGGAATGAAGTGAATATCATAAATCTAAACCGTCAAATGAAATTGGAGAAGCATTACAACAAATACAACAAATAAAAAAATCTTTTGCAAAATCATTAAAGGCTTTCAGAACACCAAATTCAACACCTACAATGGAAGAGGACTTTGATGTGAAAGAGACCTACAATAAAGAATGTTCTAACCAAGGAAATGATGTTGAACATGTTGAATTAGGATCTCCTTAGGGTGACTTTAATAAGGATGATAATCAAAGTGGAGTTTCATCATATATCTCAAAGGAGGAAAATCATACTATGCCCATGAAACCAAAGTATGAAACAAAGAAGAAGCGACATGGTTCAATTGTTGCTGATGCTATGGCAGTTGAGCAGGTTGTAGTGACTACAAATCATGATGCCCCAGATGATAACCACCTACCAAAAGAGGCAGGTGTAATGGAGGTTGAGCTGGTTGAGATTCAGCCAGACGTGGAAATGGAAGATGAGAAATTAGAAATAGAAGAGGAGGAAGAGGAGGAAGATCATGGGGATGCAAAGAGTTGGGATGAAAAGGATGTTGCCTTGTCTATTAAGAGTGCTTTTGCTGAAGAAGAAGAATGTCTTGTAGCTAAGAAAGTCACCAAACATGTAGTTGTGCCGTCTTCGAAAACAACATTTTTGCCTACTTCAGCACCGATAACTATGAATGTGGCAAGTCTGTACCTCTTGCTAAACCTGCTCCACCAGTTAAAAAGGTCCAACAAGCTCAACTTGAAAGTGAAGACACTGATAGTGGACAAGAGGATACAGGAAATAAGAAACAACGAGAGGCAACAACGAAACGAGAATCAAGGAAGGGAGAGGCGTTGTCAAAAAGGAGTTCAGATGATTCACGCTCACCTATTTGTTGTATTCTTGGTCATGTTGATACTAGGAAGACAAAGTTGCTCGATTGTATTCGTCGGACAAATGTGCAGGAAGGCGAGGCAGGAGGGATCACTCAGCGGATTGGAGCACCATACTTTCCCATGGAAAATATAAGGGAGAGAACCAAAAAGCTAAAGGTTGATGCTAATTTAAGAGTGTCAGGATTACTTGTTATTGACACACTCGGGCATGAATCCTTCACAAATTTGAGATCACGTGGTGCTGGTTTATGTTGTATTGCAATATTGGTTGTTGATATCATGCATGGTTTGGAACCCCAAATGATTGAGTCACCAAATCTTCTAAAAATGTGGCACACACCATTTGTGGTTGCATTGAATAAGGTGGATAGATTATATGGTTAGAAGCAGTGTTGCGAAAATCACGATTTTATCGCGATAACATCGAAAAATCGCGATTTTTTCATTTTCCCGATAATATCGCGTGATTAATTTAGGGATTTTTTCGTTTAGAAAACATTGGGATTAAATCCCGATTTTTTGGGAAAAAATCTTTTATTTTTTATTTATTTTTATTTTATTTTTAATTTTGCTGTTTTTTTGATGATGATGATGAGGAGGAGGAGCAACAGGTGGAGGAGGTGACACAACCTACCTAGGCTACCCCTGCCACCAATAGAGGACGTGGTCTACCTCCTGTAGCTCCTAGTTCTTCAGCTTCTAGAGCACAACAAAGTCCACTGCCAACTCCACTGAACATCTAGAGGGAAAGCTATTGCATTTTCTCGCAAGAGGGGCAGAGGAAATCAGTAGTATTAGTTATTTGGTTCATTTCATTGTATATGACATTATGACTTATGATATGAGATACATTATTATATTTTTTGTTGATATTTTGAGGCTGAGTTGGCACTTAGGAGTCATGACTGACTATTCAGGACATGATTCACTGTTATGTGTGATGTAGCACTAGAAATTATATTACGCATCTTATATATTAGTTATTTTATCATATTTATGTGTCAATGTATTTATTTTATGTTGTAGATGCTTTAGATATTAAAAGAATTGAAAAAAATGAATATTTTTGTATTTTACGATATATATATATATATTTATTTTATTTTATTTATTTATTTATTTATTTTTCGATTTTTTCCCCTCCGCGAATTAATCCCGATAACGATTTTCGCAACATTGTTTAGAAGACTCCTCTAAATGCTCCAATAAGGACAACCCTAAAGCAACAGTCAAATGATGATTAAAATGAATTTGAACATTGATTGAGTCAGATTATTACAGAGCTCAAGGAACAGGGACTGAATTTTGAGCTACTTGCAGCCTTAACATCTTGTTTAACAAACAATTTTCTAGCTTCTACTTTGGGTAATTCTTCATCACAAGTGTGGAGGCCGCATCAACAACCACTCCACTGTTCAACTCCAGACCCCTTCGTCATCTGCACCGTCGTCTGCGTATCACCTTACTGCTGACTTGTGTTGTCTGCCTGTGTTTCCCCGACTGCACCAAGTCCTGTTACCTTGTATCTATTATTTTGTTGCCGTTGCTTACCTTACCACATCCTCCAACCATTCGCAGTCACCGATTCCCAACTGTCACACTGAGTTGACGTTCTAAAATGTTCCTTCACGTCTGCGTTTTCGTCGCCTACCGCCGCCAGTCCTTGTTATCCCCGACCACTGTATCGTTGTCGGTTAGTCGACCGTTCTACTGTCGTCCAATGCTGCCGTCATGACTACAGTGTTCTTATCAACTGTCAGGTCTCCCAACGTTGCTTTTGTTGGAACTTGGTTCGATCATAGGTCAAACCATTAACTTATAAATGATTATAACTCATAAATTATATAACTTATAAATAATTATAACTCATAAATTATATCTTATATAATAATTATAATTATATAATAGTTGTAACTGTTATATAATTAATAATTATAATTATAAAGTTATAATTATTATTATTTAAAAAAGTGAAAGTGGAATTAAAAAAAAGAGAAAATAAGGAGAAATAGATAAACCCTAGTTCCAAGATAGTATTACCAACAAATACACGCTGAAGTACCAATAACCATTTACACTCACTGAAAATGACATTAGCAAAGCGAAAAATTATTAGCGATTAAGGTGAAGAAACTTGTCAGCAATTAAGCTTTGAGGAAAAAGCTTTTAAAGAGAGGGGCAATGCTATGAATATAATTTAGACAAAATTAAATAAATGCAATTAAATAATAAATAATAAATAATCGTAGTTATCTTTTAAATAGTCATTAGTTAAATGGAAAGGCATGTCTAAAAAGACATGTCCAGTCATGAAGTGGCACCTGCCTAGGGATATAAGCGGGCCCTCGTTATAACATTCAATCATCCTTGTTCATTCATCTTATTAATAAAAATATTATTTACAATACCTTTTTGTATTTACACTTAAAAAGCACAAACAACTATAAGTTTTGTCGCTTCACTAATTCTGGCAGGTTTTGATTTCCGGAAATCAAACTGGTGATTGATGAGTTAATTGAGTCTAATTGACTCATGTAACTCATCATGCCCAAATTTAGAACTTGAGACTCACGCATGTCAATTTCCAAAACTAACTCGCACTAGCAGACACTAAACTAAGCCTCCCACTCCAATGTATCAGTCGAACTGCTTCATAACTCGTCCTAATTTTTAGGGTACTCCAGCATGCTAAAGAAGGACTTGTTGAGGTTTCTTTGATGAAAGCACAAGTCAAAGAAGACCTTCACTCGCTACTTTTCAACACCAGGGGAAAACCCACAAGGGGAAAACCTGATGAGTCTTTCCTTATGAGAGAGAGAATTTAGTTCATCAAAAGTACATCAAAATATTCCAAATTATAACCTCAATTTATTCAAGTCAAACTAGTCAACAAATAGAGAAAATAGTCAACTATGGTCGAAGTCCAAGTCTGCAACAGAACGGGCTAATTTCATCCTGAGGTAGCTCTAAATAGGAGAGCCAAAATTTGGTGAAACCTCAATCAAACGAACCACTGTAATTCTCAGTCAAAGGACACAGTTGATCTGTGGTCAATGACTTAGAAACAAAACTAAACTTCGGTCAAACAAGAGTCAATGATTCACAGATAAATTTGGTCTTCCAAATCAGTCAAAGTCTCGGTCAAACAAAGGCAATAAAGCCCAAGTTGTAGGTTAAACTGAAGTCAAATAGATGGTCATTACAAATCATAATTTCTTCTTCCCTTTTGCGTATGTGTTGATTCTTGTTTCAGATCAAATGTGATGGATGAGATGAGATGCTAAATGATCTCTAACACTGTTCAATTTATATGTGGTTTAGGAGGAGGGTTTTGACCTTGGGGTCAAACCCATTCATCATGTGGGGCCAACTTGTGCATTTTAGTTCGACATGAATAATATGAATTTCTTCCTTTGATTTGCCAATGAGGGTACCGACCATAGCTAGTAATTTTCAATAGGACATTTGGTTCAACACTCATCTGTTTCGCGACATGGACTAACAACCTCTTGTGGATCCTAACTCTGGCGATTATAGTGAAGACTAATGCTTGTGGGTTTTGGTCTAACGGCAATCATGATTCCAACACTCTTCACTCAAGAAAAGCAGAGTAGAGAAACTAGAACCAAGATTTTATGGGCCTTACAGAGTACTCAGACAAATTGGTGAAGTAGCGTATGAGTTGGAGCTGCTAAAAGGAAGCAAAATCCACGATGCCTTCCTTGTATCATGCCTTAAGAAGGTAAGCGGTCAGCAGGTTATTACTTCAGCTAAGCTACCCCCTTGGGGAAGGAGGGGCAATTAAAATTGACTCCAGAAGCTATCATGGATGGTTGAGAGAGATGACTGAGGGGCAGAATGATCTTAAAATATCTCATTAGGTGGAAGGATTTGTCTGAAGAAGACGCCACGTGGGAAGGAGAACAGATCTTGAAGCACACGAATTTGCAATTGTTTGAGGGCAAGCAATGTCAGGAAAGGAGGACTTTAATGTCCTCTTCTAATTAATTGGCCCAAAGGGAGGATGAATTAGCCTATATGTACCCGAAGGTTCTAGTCATTTGTAAAGGGGGAAACCCATTATTTGATGTTATTGAGGTAACATTAGATAATTTGGGGTAAATGGAGGGGAACTCGTAGTAAAACCCAAATTTTGGGAAATGGAAGAAAACTTGTTAGCCCCTCAAATTAAAATTAGGAGGGAAGACCCCAAAGGGAGTCTATAAAAAGGAGAGAGGAGATTAATTTTAATCATCATGGATTGTTGATCTTTCTGATTTTTGGGCTGAGGCTCTTGGAGGGTTTTGAGACCCGTTTTTTCTGGTTGGTTTTGGTGGTGACAGATTCGACCCTAGCCAATCCATCTCTCTTTACTCTGTTTATCATAATTTCTGAGGCAACATTCATCTATTTTGTGGCAACAAGGGTTTCTGAGATAGTATCTGAGGCAGTGACCTACCCTCAGTGTAGTTTTTTGCGGCAGCGTGGGCTTAGGAGGCAGAATTCTGTGGCAGTGTGGAATTCTGAGGCATTGCTCTGAGAAGCAAGGATCTCTGAGGCCACTCCAAGCTGGGAAATCTCCTGTTCTGGTCGGTGAGGGCTTGATTGAACCATCTTGTGGCTGCGGGCCACCCCTGAAGTCTTTTTTATGGCAGCAGCTCCTCTCTAAAGCAATATATGGTGCATTGAGGTGAAGTCTGGGCACTGCGCAGCAAGGGGGCTGTTAAGGTAGCGCTGAGGAAGAGAAAGGTAATCTGGAGCAGCAGAGTTCCATTCCAGGCAGCAGCGAAGGCCTTAGGTCATCTCTGGGCAGCAGTGAACGCCTTATGGTTATCTCTAGGCAGCAATGAGGTCTTTTAGGGTAACCTCGGGGCAACAGCGAGGTCTTTTGAAACATCTCCGGAGGCAGCAAAGTCTGTGGGGTGCAATTTGAGCAGTAAAAGGCATTGTTAAGGTGTTTCCTGTGGCAGCAAGGAAACCAATGATGTTGTGAGTTGGTTATTTGTGTTCTGAATTAGCTGAATGTGCAGCGTTGCTGATAGGGTTAACTGATGTTGTAATCCTTGTGTATTTTGCTGGTGCATTCAATAAAAGATTGCTACTGTTTATAACTTTATGAGTACTGTACAGCAATATTTGCTGGTGTAACAGCACTAGTAGCGAGATTGTGAATTTGTAACCTGCTATGTACTGTTAGTGTTGTCGGTAAAATCAACTAATCGTTTACACTTTTGTGCATTCAATATCATCTCTGTTTGAAATTAGAAGGAATACTGTGATACTGGTACAAATTTGTCATGTGCTTTTTCAACACTAAGGGTAATTTCCTAAAGGGGGATGCTACTGAAATTGGAAATTTATCTGAAGCTTTACTTTTCTATTTGTTTTTGTCATTTAACATTGAAAGGATAGTCACACTGTGTGAATAGATACCTGAATTTACTTGCTGTTAAAACAGAATATCTCTTGAATGGTTATCTCATCTTATTGTTGGGAATATTTAAGACTCGCTCACCTTACCCAAGTGCTTGTATAAGGCTGCTAATTCTGGGTGCTGGGTCAGTATTGAAGCAGGTGTCAAACACACATTGACATAACTTGCCCATTCAGTGCCTGGTTAGTTCCTCAATTTTGAGGCTGTAATTGCAAATCTGTTGCTCTGTTAAATACCTCTAGAAGTTTGCATGTATGTTGCGCCTAAAACAAATTTCTCCATTGACCTACTTTTGTCGTCATTTGTTGGACATTAATAAAATTATTTTATCTTTATGTTATGTATGAAATAGGCTTTCAAAGTATCCCTGAAACTTGCAACTGATGCCTTTATCAGCAGAGCTGGTTATGATTCAGGTCTCGTTGCATAAATTTTTTATACAAAGGAAATATCAGAACTTCATGTGTGGCTAGATTTTTTATTTCTCTTCAATTTTTGTTTAGTTTGAAATAATACATATAAAATTGTGTTTCCCACGACTATTAATCAACTCCATTAGCCCCTGTTTGCATGCTGCCCATATATCCTACAAATGCATCAACTCTAGATTTTGGTAACTCTGTTTATGGTCTTTTTGAAAACACATGCTTTCTTCTGATAATAGCTCCATTTATATGCTGATAACTATAACTTTATGATTGGCACAAATTCATTAATTTGGCCAGAAATTCTTACTTTTATGAATTGTACTTGTTCGTTCATGAGAAGCAGATTCTGGAACATTATAGGTACATTATATTGAACACATCCTAGCAATTGGCTAAGGCAGGGTATTGTCTTAAAAGTTAAAACAAACACACACAAACAGAGAAATCCTATGTCGGGAAGCCCCCTTTTAGGTGACTTGTATTCATCTAAAAAGAGTGGGAAGTGGGAGCCTAGGTGACAGTGGTTTCCTTTCCGAATTTCCCTCATCTTGTCCTGAGCGCTGACCTTCATATTCAGTGAGACAAACTGAGTGGCAGCAGGACCGATTATGCATTTCAGGTTTGATGTTGGGCATGTGACATTCCTCACTCAAGATTCTCGTTATAAAGAATGGTTACCAAGACCACTATGTTATATGTAGGTTGCATTGCATGCTAACTTGTGTCTTATATATATATATATGCATGTATGTATGCGTATAGGTAGATAGATAAATAGATAGAATTGTGGTTGTAGGGTGACAAGACACCAATCCTAATTGTAATGTCTTCAAGGGTGTCGAGTTCATATTTAAACATGGTCAGTGTAACGAATAAAATATATATAAATAAAGTAAAATAATATAAATGATAATAAACATAAATAATTATTAGTTAATTAGTAATTAGGCTGAAGAAGCATGTCTAAATGAGACATGACTCTTCATGAAGAGACACTTGCTTGATATATAAGCAAGCCTCTCGTTCTCATTTGAAAGTTATCATTCATTCTTATTCATTTTATTTAATATAATATTTGTATCCTCATGGATATCTTGATATTCCAAGTCCTTTGGAGTAATTAATTTATAGAAGGAACTTTGTTCACTTCATTTGGTATCAGAGTAGTTCGGTCCTCTAGGTTGCTTAACCGGTGCACAGAGCTCGTTCTCTGGTCCAGGTCCTTGGCTATCGAAATTCATCAACCATGTTGCCATACAATTGAAGCATTTTGCTCAGAATTTGAGAGTTTTTCCTTTTCTCCGTTTTTCTAGCCCTTTGGCCATAAAAATAAAATTAACCAAAAAAAAAAGTAAATAAAATAAAAAAAAGAAGAAGAAAAAAAAGTAAAAGAAAAAACAAAACAGATACAAAATCTCATACCAAGTATATTTAAAACTTTTTACGTGGAGAAGCCCGTGGTTTTAAAAACAACCCATGGTATTCAAAAAGTTAAAGAAAAAATAGGGATACAAAAGCTCTTACGTGAAAGGTAAATATTACTTTTTACAGGAGGTTTTAAAAACAATCCTTGGTAATTGCCCATGGTATTTTAAAAAGTTAAAAAAAAAACAAAAAACAAAAGGAATACGTTTTACTTTTTACGTGGAAAACATTTTTACGGAGGTTTTAAAAACAACCCATGGTAATAGCCCATGGTATTTTGACATCATGATCGTGTCATATGAAAAGACGTGACCTTTATATTTATTAAGTGGGTGACATTAAAAATTTATCAAGGGAGTACTTAAGTATATAAAAAAGGGACCAATTTATTATTTAAAAAACGAAGTGAAACTATTATTATTATAAGATAATAAAGTTATTTTGGAAGGGGGTCTTAATATAAAG